>JAVXUP010001441.1:0-233281 GCA_033070095.1 Escallonia herrerae | reverse complement strand
ATCCGATGGAAGTTGTACTCCTAAGTGTTCCATGGCAAGAAAGAAAGGGTCCGAGTGAAACAAATGAGCGAGATGGTTTGGATTATTCGGCGCCATGCATGTGAATGACCTGGATGGCTTGCAGTTGGGGTAATGGGACTTAAAAGATCTTTTCGGATTGGTAGCCATCATAGAAAATTTAGTGGTAAACAGGGAAAGTATATGGGGCCGATGGAAAATGTGGCTAGTAGGACTCAAGAAGAGGTCTAAGACTGAAAGACTAACCACAACATCATAGGTATTGAATATATATATGACCATATGCATAAAAAAAAGGCAAAGCATGAAGTCAAAGTCTTGGAGCAAGAGCTGGCGTGTACCTGTGTCCATAGACTAATAAATAGGCGCAAGAGATTTCAAGAGGGGATTTTGTCCTTGCATCTGAGCCTTTAGATCCGAACCTCTGTTAGTACATGCTTTGCTTTTCATTTTCATCATGTCATGAGGAAGAAAGCTTTTGCCCTTTAAAGAAGCATGACTTTTTATTGCACTGTCAAATAACTCCATCTTGTCCACTGTCATTCCCTGCCAAATATTTCTTCTTTGGAGATCCATTTGATTGCTTGAACAGGTGTCCCTTTCCTTTGAGCTGGCGTGACAAATTTTCATTGATCTCCTTTAGCTGCTTTTTTGCATTTTTGAGAGAGGAAATGACATCATCAACTGGCATGGATGAAGGCCCACCAGAGACTATAGAGCAACAATAAGAAGCAAAGACACTGTAGCATGCACAGTGTGCTTTCCGGCATGTACAGTGAGAGTATCAGCTGGGTACTGTCTGCTTTTGTGACATTTGGCTCGAAATTTTGATGTAGCTCCATCTTCATTAATATTTTTGCCAAATCCGCATGTAGAGGCTTCATCACTGTATTCAGTTGTTGTTGGGTGCGGCCTTTTATGGAGAGATTTTCCAGAAGAGTTAACAGAACTTTTGGTATGGATGTCCTGGACGGAAGGCATTTTTCCCTGTCTGAAACGAGGCCCTCGTGGAGTATCATAAATTTCAAAGCGAGGACAACGATTTTGGTGTGTGTTAGAAAGAACCCTTTATATCACCGTCGTACAATGGAGCATCTTCATCAGCAAAAGTGAGATAGAGATGTGCACACTGGAAGTGTAATGCCCCGAATTTATTTACGGAGCGTTAACGCCGAATAAGCGGAAATAAGAAAAAAAAGCCTTATAATTATCAGAAGTCTCCCAAACGGCAAATCAGAGCATGCACTAATAATTCCCAAAATGCATCAATATCTGACTTAGGGACCCAAAGCTTTTATACAATCCAAACACGAAGTTTCAAAACAAAACCTAAATGATACCAACTTATCTTAGTTGTTACATTTAAATGTCAATACTAACTCTGAAATAAGACTGCTAACCCTTGGTCACACAGCTAGCCCTTTAAATCCAAAATCCCACCTACTAATCACCTAAAAGCAAAAACGATAAGGGAATGAGCCAAATGCCCAGTAAGGTCGCTCAAAGGACCAATCAATTGGAAACAAAAACATCTGAGAAATGGAATTTCAAAAGTACAAATTTTTTTCAACGGAACGGATAATCAAACCAGATTTCGAATGTCAAAACATTTCTAAATACAAAGTCAGACACAAAACTTTCAATGGAATAGACACCAAATCAAATTTCAAATGTCAAATTATATCTGAAAGACAATATTTCAAAGGCACACCAGTTTCAACTGAACAGAGGTCAGACCAAATATCCAATGTCAAAATATATCTGAGTACGGAGACAGGCACTATCAGACCAAATATCAAATATCAAATATATCTGAGTACGGAAACAAACATTATTGGACATAATACCAAATGTCAAAATATATCTGAGTACGGAGACAGACATTATCGGACCAAATATCAAATGTCAAAATATATCTGAGTACAGAGACAAACATTACAGAGCCATTCAGAAAGTGGTCACATACGTCATTCCTGACATATGAGGCCGGTTTAAAAAGTAAGATCGCGATCTCTAGCTCAACTCCCCTGAGCTAGCCCACGTTTCACTCCACGTGGTTAAGTCGGAAATAAGTCACATACACTGTGACATGGCTCATAAAATTACCCAAAACGAAAATCTCAGAATAACCTTATCAAATATCGGACATGTCAAACCATATTCAAAGACTTCAAAATAACATTATCAAATAACGGACTTGTCAAACAATAAGTGAAGTTCACGAAATAATGATGATCATAAATCACTGAAACGAACGATATCGATATGTCAAAAATTCAGAAGTCAAACAAATTCGACGGAATGTGATTTTTACAAATCATAGAATTGACAACAAGTCATTCTTAACAAAGTTCAAAACAAAAAGGAGAGGAAGAATCACTTATATCCATTTGAAAAGTTTGGATTTCAAAAGAATCTAAAGACTTACATGAGCGATTAGTCCATTGCTGATTCAAATTTTTGAAAGTAAACCCTTACCTTAATCAAGTCTTTTGAGAGCCACAAATCATTAAGCTTCTCCTTAGAGCTTCCAAACTTTCCAAGCCTTCTTCTCTATCTCTCGCACAAAGGAGAAGAAAATAAACAGAGAACCCAAAAGGGCTAGGAATGAAATAAAACACTATGTATATGGGACAAAAATCAAGTTTGCATTCCACCCAAAAAAGTTTTTGGTCAACTCAATCCTTCAGCTGTGACAATGTCTTTCCCAAAATCTTGAGATTTTATTCGACCAAAAATCACCTTTAAGTCGATCGAAAATACCTTTAATGAAAACATTTTCAATTCGTCTGAATTTTTTTTAATTCGACTAAAAGTAGTATTCAGTCGACTAAAAGTTATTGTTCAATTTTTTTATTATTTTTTCAAAATTAGTTTTCAGTCGACTTAAAACTTTTAAGTCGACTAAAAACTTCAGTAGTTCATTTTCACAAAAAAAATCTTTTTATTTGAAGCAAAACTCATTTTCATTTGAAGCCAAACTATTTTTATTTAACCGAAAACTAGTTTTCATTCGACTTGAAACTTTTAAGTCGACCAAAAACTTCAGAAACTCTTAAATACCTTTTCCCTTCATTTTGATTCGAATGAAACCACTTTTCATTCGACCAAAAATTTTAGAAACAAACCCAAACTATTTTCTCAATATTATCAAAAAGACCACAAACTTATTTATTAAAAAATACTAATTTTGCACAAGAAAAAGAAAATTTTTGGGGTATTACAGGAAGTTAAAGGCCATTCTTCGTTTGAGTCCTTCAACTACCACATTGATGTCGCTATTGCACTGATGGTAGGAGTGGCCAACAATGCCACACCGAAAGCATACCCTGAAGATTTTATCATACTGGAATTGAAGCCAAATGACGCATCCCAAAGTGAGTTTTAGTTAGATCCCAGGTGTAAGAGGATAACTAAGGTCAATACGAATGAGCATACGGAAAGTGTCTGAACGATACTTGATATTATCAAGCCACGGAATAGAGAAAGGCTGTCCAATGATGTCTGGAAGGGATTGAGCCAGCAATGGGGTTCGGTAGTCACTTAGAACAGGCCCCGTACGAACCCAAATATCAGCTTTGCTAATAGAAATCTGACTGAAGATCATACCTTATTTCCAAGGTTTGAGCGAAGAAGTGTGCCTCAAATATTCCAAGAACTGTTACAGAGTACAAGGCGTGCTACTTCAGGGAAGACAAACTGAAAGAGCCACACATTTGGTAGTTTTATCACCCTAGTGTGACCACCACAAAACCAGTGATTGTTAACAAATGCTTGTACTTCGATTTCAGAAAAAGATCGTTGGTCAAAGATTTTCCCCACAAGGAAACAGGAGAGGTGTTGCCGAAGAGCATAACCCTGGCAAAAAGGAAAGGTACAAGGATGGGTTGGTGGAAGATGGTAGTTGGGGGAGGCTGGAGTGTACTCCGAAGAAACCATTTTTACTTGCTAAAGTATACGGGTCATGAGAGGGTTATACGAAAAAGGTAGGTTTGTGGGGTTGTAAGGTTTTGACAAGGGAGACGATGGATTAAATGATACCTATAATAAATCTAAAAGGGGCTGGTTAGGTAAGGTGAGAGCTTCCTATAATAACTTCAGAGTGGCATGGAGGTTGATGGAGATGAAAAAGAGAGGGAAGCTTCTCAGTTGAAGAAGCTATAAACATGCATAGTAAACATAGTTCCTGCACAGTTGTAATATGGTATTGGATAGTTGTTGGTTTCAATGCAATTACCGTTGATTAAAAGAAAAGAAAACTAGATGTATCTTCAAGTAGTCAAATATGACCACAATTGTTTGCACCACAAAATATATATTTTACTAATAAGTTCACTTTGATTAAATGCCACTAAATGACATTTACCTTTATTTATTTCTGAAGAGATAATAGAAGATTCAAAAAGTGAAAGAAACCAACTTCTAAAAATGTGTCCTATTGATAAAGGATAAGTGTGGTTGATTACTTATTAGTGGGAGGCCATTTTCTAAGTCTAATAGTTTGTCTTGTAATGGTAGTTATTTTCTACAAAGCCTCTAGTATAAATATTAGGTCAAAGAAGAAAAAGAGGGACAATCATCAATCGGACAAATCAAGTCTTGAAGTCTTTTTCTTTCTTTAGTTTAGAGACTTTTGCTACCATCGATAGGAAGTTTAATTTCTAGGCTTGAAAACATTCCTGTGTAAAAATTCGCAATCAATCGAAAGCTATCTTTGTCTTTTATGGGGGCACAATTGTTTTACTTTCGTTTTCATTTTCCATTTTCAAATAAATCCTCAGGCCCTAGGGGCAAAAAAGATCCCACACTATTCATCGGTTGCGTCGCAGGCGCACGATTGATAGTGAGTTTGCCCAACAGCTCAAACAACAATGCATATTAAGCTTCTTGTGCCTAGGATTTCCCCTTTGTTGACGAAAGTTTTGACCATTTGACAAATACCACTCAAATTATGAGTTTTTTCAAGGATAAATCTCAAAATTGTAGCCTCAACTTTATCTCCAGTACAGTTTTATTACCCAACTTTGAAGTACGCCAAAAAAATACCTAACTTTGAAAAAAAAGTATCAAATCAGTACCTCGATTGATGGACCACAGATGCCGTTAAAAAGTTAGAGGGGTGGTCTATCATTATTTTAAAAAAAAGACATAAGGCTTGTCCCCATGACCATGTGGCCGCCCCGTTCTCTTTCTTACAGTTTACGTTCCCAAGGTAAATTTGAAATCTTTGCAGAACTAAACTTTAACTGACAAACCAAAGGAAGTCTTTCATCTCAAAATCAAAATATTAAATTAGTCTTAATTGAAGACGATTAAGTATACGTGAATCAAGCTGGGAAGATCGATTATTGATCGCAATGGGGTGGGAAATAGTCATATATGACTTTCCTTACTCAACACTTCATCAATTATTATTAAAAATGTTGCACGGGTTCAAAACTAGTTAGCTTGTGGTTTTTGTAGCTAGTCCTTTCGATGTTCTAAGAATTTTAACACGTGACATTATGGCTACATTGTGTTTTGTCATGCTTATGAGATATTATGGCTACATTGTGTTTTGTCATGCTTATGAGATGTGGATGTCATGCTTATTATTATTATTATTATTATTATTATTATTATTATTATTATTATTTCATATATGTCTTTTTAATTTTTTTTAAAAAAAGGGTGTATGAGAAGACACTAGATAACTAATCAAATTCCAACTTAGTCCATCACGTTGTTGAAGATAGAGGAGTCAAATGGGCCAGGGTCCGCGGGCCAGCCCGATCCAGCCTGAAAAAAGCGTACATGAACAATCTTGCTGAATTTATTATTCACGATAAACAAGCTTTTTAATTTTGCTGATAACAATCGATACTCTAAAATATATAAATGATTACGTGCAACTTTGTATAAAAAGGTTCATAAAAACACAAATAGGTCTGATGCACTTATATAGTATAATGCTGCTAAAGAACACTTGACTAATTATTATAATAACTTTGATGGTAGAGTTAGTCTTATGTCTGATATTTGGAATCTCCTTTTACTTAGGATAATTATGTTTGTGTGACGCCACAATGGATTGATTTCGATTGGGTTATGAACAAGAGAGTCATCAGTTTTGAACTCTTTCCATATTCACATGATGGATTTCACGTTGTTGATATTATACGCTGAGTATGTAACACGTTTAAATTAACGGACAAGATTATGAGTATCAATTTTGATAATACTTCTAATAATATAGCTACTATTAAAGTCTTAAAGACGAACCTTAAGCTAATATTTAATGGTAACTTTTTTCATGTTAAACGTGTTTGCCACATGATTAATTTAATTGTTTTAGATGGTTTAGGTGTTGCATGATATATTCTTCACAAAATGAGGGGTATGACACCGTTTATTAATTGTTCGGGTCCGAGAATACATGTATTTAAAGTTATATGTGCTCAATATGATTTGTCTCGTATGAGACCACTTACAAATAGCGTGACTAGGTATATATATATATATATATATATATATATATATATATATATATATATATATATATATATATATATAATGTTTTTACATGTTATTCTATACAAACAAATGTATATTCCTTGCCTACTAACCATGTTCCCGCAAGGTTTGCCAACTCCCGATGAACGGCAGATGGCTGCATACCTAGTTAAATTTTTAAAAGTATTTTACATGTCTACCGTTTTATTGTCTGATACTTACTATTTCACGTCCCCTGTCACTGTATAAGAAATTCTAAAAATTGCTAACATTTAGAAAAATGAAGATATATAGAACCCTTTTAGGATATAGCAGCACATATAGACATTAAGTTTAATACATAATAGGACGAATTGCCTCTTGTTTTTGCCGTCGTCACTACTTTGAATCCTAGGTTCAGTTGCACGGTATACATGTGTCAATATTAGAAGTATGTGAACAAATGTGCTACCTGGCAGTTGAGAGAACCGAGTTTATAAAGAGTGTGAATAAGTTATTTGAAGATCTTTATAACTTATTTCGAAATATCGCTAACGTGCACGGGCGAGCTATATCGTCAGGTGGTCATATATTATGGGTCATTTCCTAGGGACATTGAACATGTAATGGCAAAACAAACAAGAGTGGCAACTATTTCTAGTTTTATAGGTTCGTCTTCTTTTTCATCTTTTAATGAAATTGGTTTATATACAAATGCTAATCATTAATGATCAATGGATGAGCAAATGAATTTCGATTTGTTAAATTTTTTGAAACAAGTTGAAAAAATTTATAAAACTTTATCCAAATTGTCCAGGATGTACTACCGGTATAAGCTTTCACAGTTTTTTAACGAGTAAAAGAGTGCTATGAGCAAATGAATTTCGATTTGTTAAATTTTTTGAAACAAGTTGAAAAAATTTATAAAACTTTATCCAAATTGTCCAGGATGTACTACCGGTATAAGCTTTCACAGTTTTTTAACGAGTAAAAGAGTGCTATGACAAGAGAAGTAACAGTTCGAGCGTTAAAGATCTTTCATATAATTTCATTTTCTTTTCCTCTTATCAACATTTTTTTTCTCAAAAATATAGGTTAGATTTTTTCCATGGATTATTTCTAAACAAATTAAAAGTGTTTAAACTAATCAATACACATGAGAATGTGGCATGTGGTTATTTACAAGTAAAATAAATATTTTTCTCACTTTTTTGGGCAATTAATCCTTTATATATATATATAAAAAATATTAGGTAAGCAGTTACTTCCAAGTCCGGATTAAAGAAGGAGGGTCTATGAACAAACTATCATAAATTTAATTTTACCGTAAAACAAAAAATGATTAAAAAGAATTCAAAAGAAATTTTTTTTTTGCTTGGCCCGGGCCTGGCCAAACTCGGCCCTTGATTTTGGGCCAAGGACTTGAACTAGGGCTGGGCTGCCATATTCTTGTGGTGGCCGGGCCCAAGCCAGACCTGTTTATCTCCGGCCCAAGCTTGGCCCGGCCCGTTTTCCTGAAAAGCCCAAAGGGCGTGGACTGGCCAGCCCAAATTTGGCCCTTGACATCTATAGTCATTACCCAAAATACACCTCCTCAGACTCGGGATTAACGAGGAGAACTAGTCAATCACAGAACTTCCCCGAAATCAGCTTCCTCTATAAATACCCGCCCCTAAACCCTCGGCAACTTTTCCCTGCCGCAGTCAGGCTTCTTCCCCTCTACAGTCTACCTCATCTATCAACAGATCCGCCACCGACCGTCCGATGCACGTGATTCCCACAGCCTGATCGACACCTCGATAACATCAAAAAAAGCCCTAATCTGGTCTGATCTCAAACGAAGATGGGGGACTACAGCGATGCCTTCATGCGGAACAACAACAATAGTAGCAACAACCCTCAAGCCCGCACCAAGGCCGCCAATCGAGCCAACGTTATTCAGCTCAAGCTGGTAACTGCCCTTTGTTTTGATTAATTTACCGATTTATGGGATGATATTGTTTTCAGGCTAGGGTTTTGTGTAGCTCAGCATGATCTGTTGTACTTTTAGGGTTTCTATTAGCTGATTCGGATTTGCTTTGTCGAGTATACCCCTGTGTTTGATAGCTGAGGAAACAAATACGAAGTTTTTATTTGTTATAGACTATTTGAATCTTGTGATTAGCGGAAATATATCATCTGCGCAAAATATTACACACAAAAGACCCCAACATACTTTACACCAAGTGACCTGTAATTCGCTGTTCATCTTGGCACAATAGAAGTTTTGATTGGTATTTTGCATAGGTATGCTTCTTGTCACTTGTCGTGGTTCTTAGAAGTTTATTTTTCTACTTTTTGCACATGTGAGTGCGAGAGTTTAATACCGTTTGTTCATTGCGAGTGTTGAAGTAACAATTCTTTTATGTAGAGCTATGATAATAAGCAATTTTGGACAGGAAATAATGAATGAGTCAGAGGATGTTGTTTTTGGTGCACTTCGTACCCTCTGTTTCTTCTAAGACGCCTGTGCGAAGAAATGCATTAAGCATGTGCATCATCTTGTGCACTCTTTGCCACTACCCCCATTTCACTCATTTTTTGTCTCCTTTGACTTCCTGCACATTCCTAGCATAGAATCCAAGCATGTAAACGCTCTTTTTGCCCTAGTCTGAGTTGTCAAACATTTTCATTCCATCTGTAATTACTACTTGTTTCAGTTCTATGCATAGATTTCTAGATGTCTGAGTTCTGTCCGAGATATTCGCACAGAGTCGAAGGGACTAAAACTATGAAATGGAAGGAGTAGTAGAATAGATTTGTGTCCCAATATATGCTACAATGCATAGTCGATGCGTTTTTCTATAACTAGTACGTATTTGCATGCAGATTGGGCAAGCCCATCCTACCGGTTTAACTTCCAACCTCTTAAAGCTTTTCGAGGCCCGGGCTCCTTTGGAGTTCAAACCTCCTCCAGAGAAGAGGAAATGCCCGCCGTATACAGGTTTTCTTTTTCAGAACTAAGATATCCAGAGCTGTTGAGTTTTGTCAGTCGTACTTACTGCTTTTCTTCTTGTTTTTTCAAAGGGATGGCGCAATTTGTGGATAGCTTTGCTGAGCCGGGTGAGCCTGAATATGCTCCTCCTGTACAAAAGGCTGAAACTCCTGTAAGATGCTTTCTTCTTGTAAACTATACTTTTTACTTGTTCTTCTATCAGATGCTGAGATGGTACAGGAGAAGAGAGGGGAGGGAAGTAGGAGGGGAACAGAGAGTTTCTTATGTGTAGACTTATGCTACATCAGATGTCACACTGTTGGTTACAGTAGATTTGGATATGATTAAGCATTCTTAACGTCTTATCCCTGAATGCAAATTGGCACTTGTGGGACAACCCTAAGTTCAGAAATTTTGAACTCAATTCAATTATGCATTTAAACGCTCATTATGAATGTTATATGACTGTTCTGGCATGTGATTAATGTAGCATTTGGACTTGTTTAATAATGTATGAAAATTAACATCTGCTCGAGAGTGGCTGGTTTTCAATTACGGAATTGATTTTTTTGCACATTGTTTGGGGTTATCTTCACAAATGCAGCCTGTTATCATTTAAATGTAAGCTCTACGTATGGATGTTGATTTTTTTATGCTGATCCAGGCACAAAGGCGGGCTAGGGTTCACAAGTTACGGCTAGAGGAGGGTGCAAGGAAGGCTGCTGAGGACTTTGAAAAATGTGATAAGATGCTAATTTTTTCTCTCTTTTTTTTTATATGTAGTGTTATGTGGGTTAATCTTTATGTAGTTTTGTAATTCCTTTCTTTCATCTTTCTAGTTGATCCAAATAATGACCCCAATGTTTCTGGAGATCCATACAAGACACTGTTCGTAGCTAGGCTTGTGAGTAACCTTGCCCGGTTTTGTTCAACTTCAAGTTAGTTTTTTCTATGCGGTTTGTCTAACTAATCTGATACATCTTTTGCTACCAGAATTATGAGACAACTGAGAGCAGAATCAAAAGGGAGTTTGAGGCTTACGGCCCTATCAAGCGGGTAGGTATTCGGTTCGGTAAGAGGTTCATTTATTTGTACTCATCAAACAAAAAGCGAGCAAGAGGTTCTTCTCTTTTCAGTAGAATTTGACCTACCTTTTTTTTTTTTTTTAAATCTCCTTGAAACGATTACTTATTAGGTAATAACATTTAAGTTTTAAAACTTCTGACGTGAATCCATGTTTCTAAGACAAGAATCTATTTCAACTGACATTCCCTTGGGCACGGCCATACCATCAGTAATTTCATATGCACAAGTCATTTTTCCTGATGCATAAAGTATATTATATCGCATTCATAATGGAAATGTTTTTAGCTATGAACCTTTTCGATAACCAGCTATGGTCATCGAATCCTCAAATTATTTCCCTAATTTGTTTGTGTCTGGATCCTGAGGCTTGGAGGATATTTATACTTCACTTGCAATGATGCAATTGCAAATAGATGTTTAGCAACTGGTACAGTGCACAGTTTACTTGTTGCCTTTAGCAAGTTTGGATGGGCTTTACTTTGCTCTGAAATTTAATTGTTGGAGGGTCGATCAGGTTTGGATTTATTGCTCAGGTATAATTGTCTCTGTCACTAGTAGCGCGCGGTTTGTCCCGCTTATCCTTTGATACCTCTTTTCATATTTTTGATTCTGAAAACTCCTGGGACTTGGGTATTGTATTGACTTCCAAGTACTGTTCATCAGTATGGTTCAACATATAATTTGTATCCTGGTAAGGGGACAAGGTTTTGATCCATAAGTGGTATCTCTGGTTCCGTATTTTTCTACCGTTGGAACCAAATCAATTCCAAAGCAGTGCTTCATCCTGAGCGGCAAAGAGCAATTATCCATTATCCTTTTGGCCATTGTTTTTCAAGCAACAGTGGAGACTGACAACTTATTCCTGCACTGGGTAAAAATGTCAGGAGTATCAGCATCTCTTCTCTTCTTTTTTCAGTTCTTAGTACGTGCACTTGCTGCTACTAAAACTTTACCTTTTGGATTTAGAGGCTATCAAAAACATTTCAGCAGTTCTGAAGATTTCCTGGTATTTCATATATTACTTTTATAGTTTTTTGTCATATAAAGAAATCCCTGGTAAGGGGAGGTTAGTATGTTCGAGAACTGGTAAATTGGCCACAGTTTTTGTGCAACTCTAGCAGTGGTGGTGATGCATCTCGCCTGGAAGCTGTATGATTCAAAGGTGAGCACGGCTAATGAGGCATAGCGCCTGTCTGCCGTGCCATAGGATTTAATTTTCTCACCTTGTTCAATTGCATTAGGATTAGTAAACCAGCACCCGTGGAAATACTTCCTTTTTTGCAGAGGTTAAGTTCTTTTGTGAGTGCTTATTCTCTGTATTTCCCGAGTTTCAGGTTCGCTTGGTTGCAGATAAAGAGAAGAATAGACCTAGAGGCTATGCTTTCATCGAGTACATGCATACACGAGATATGAAAGGTCTGCTTCTGTTCTTGGATCTTGCTCTCTCTCTCTCTCTCTCTCACAGGAAACTTACATTCTATACCTGCATAATGTCTTCAGCTGCATATAAACAAGCTGATGGGAGGAAACTCGATAATCGTAGGGTACTGGTGGATGTCGAACGCGGGAGAACTGTTCCAAATTGGCGCCCTCGAAGACTTGGTGGTGGACTTGGAACGACCAGGGTTGGGGGTGAAGAAGTTAATCAGAGATATTCAGGGAGGTAATTAGCCCGATTCTCTGTATTCTTTGAAAACTAGTTAGGAAATGGACCTGTTGTGGGCCTTTTTGCAATGTCGGACTAGAATAAGTTGCTTGCATAGGCTGATTAAATGAACTTAGGTGCATTAGCTTTTGTTTGGCTTGGTAATTCATATTGCCTTCCACTTATTTGTTTTCATCTTTCTTTTCCCTTCTAACTATATCCTGTTTTCTTCCCAAGGTTAGGTGGTGGTTTCGTTGAGCTTCCATCTGGGGTTAGACATCATTAGTGTTAGACTAGAGTACAACTGGTGGTGTTGTCGAGTATCTCTTTTTCCCCTGCAAATCTCTTCTAGAACTCTGTGTTTCTTTCAAGGATGGTGAACTTCACTTTATACTACTGTAACCTCTTCTGCTTATTTTATTAGTATATCTTTTGCATGGTAGATATGAATTCCATTTTGGTATGCAGTGGGTGTTCATTAAGTGGCACCGGCAGATGTATTTAAGTCATCGCGTTTTGTGAAGTTAATAAGTGCCCAAGGATCAAACTTACAAACGGGGGGGATTATCCGTGATCTACAAGGAAAATTTAGGAGGTCAGGATGATAAGTAACCCTGGATAGTTTAGGGTATCTGCAGTTGTCTGCTTAGGTCAAGTTTGATGCTTTCTGGCGTGATTGGACGTATTAACAATAGATCTTTTGATGACCAAGCCTTCCCCTTTCCCATTGTGACTTCCGTTCTTGTTTTCTAGGGAAGCCGTTATTTCCTTTCTTTTCCTCTGATGGGTTACTGGTATGGGATAGCTTATAGTTTTGGAATATTGTGTATCCTAGCCTGACAGTTTTTTTCCCTGCGTCATTTTGAGTGTGAAGTCTCATTGTTGTAGCAAGTAACGTGCTTTCTATTCCTTCTGGAATTGTTCAGGGAACAACAGCAGTCTGGAGGACCACCTCGCTCCGAGGAACCAAGAGTACGGGATGAGCGAGACCGGTAATATATACCTCTGCAATGCTTAAGTCGTTAGCAGGTTTCTTCCAGTATAAAGTGTTTACTTTTTAGTAGGAAGGATCTGGTATGTATTGAACATATTTCTTGGGCTCATGCGGGGACATTCTTTTGGTTGCAAGTATCATAATAGTTTTAGAAGAACTATTGCTATTTTGGTTATCTACGGTGTACATATCATATGGTTATGGATATATATCTTCGTCTGTGTTACTCATGCTGACAAACATTTTCAGGGAGAGGGAAAAATCCCGTGAAAGGGTAAAGGAAAAGGAAAAGGAAAAGGAAAGGGAGAAGTCCCGTGAGCGTTCTCATGATCGACCAAGGGAACGTGATCATAGAGATGATAGGCATCATAGAGATCGGGACAGGACCAGAGACAAGGACAGGGAGAGAGACCGAGGTCGAGATCGAACACGAGAACGAGACCGGGGTCGGGACCGTGATTACGAGCGAGAACGGGATAGAGACCGTGGCCGTGATCGCCACCATCGCGAGAGGGATAGGGACAGGGATCATGACATTGTTGATGCTGACCATGATCGTGGGCGTTCCCGTGATAAGGAATATGACTATGACCGTGTTGACTCAAAACATGAGCGGAATCGACACGGTGGAAGAGATGATCATGCTGAGCCAGAGGATAATCCTGGATGGTATGAACAGTCTGAGCATGGCCATAGGCGCCCAGAAGTGGAGCATGAAGATGGACAATACGACTACTATGAACATCAAGGCCGGGCAAAGTATGGTAATCCAGATGTCCAGGGTGATGATGAACAGTATGAACATCCTGACAGGGATCATGATCATTATGATCGAATGGAGGAGGATGATTATAAATATGATCGAGCAACATCTGTGCCTCATGAAAAGGAACATGAATACAGGCACTCAGAGAGGTCACTTTCTCATGAGCACGAGTAATAAGCAATTTTATGGCATTCCTCATGGTAAGCAGACTTGATTCTCTTATGCTTGTTGGTTGTATTTGATTTGAACTCGCCCAAAGTCTTTTATGGTATGCAAACATGATTCTCTTATGCTAGTCAGTCGCACTGATTTGAACTTGCTGCAGTCTTTCTTGTATCTGAACGTCCAGTCTGGTGACGAGGGCAGGTACATGGGGTCATCAGAGTGCGAGGAGAGTGCTTTAAGAACTCCTGGACTGGTGGATCTTGATTTAGTTTCTTCTGTTAATTGCTGTTTTGTTGATTAGAAGAACATTGGCCTTGTGGTTAATTTTACTAAATAACCTTTGTCAACTCTCTTGTATGTGTAACAATTTGGTACTGTGTGATGATTTTGGACTGTCTTTCTCTCTCTCTTATCTTGCCCTTTTAAGTGAACTTCGTAGTCGTTGCCATTATTGGGCTTGCTGTTTGTGCGGATGTCCGTCTCATAATGGGGTGGATGACAGGAATTTTTTTTTAAAAAAAGATCTGGTCTGTCCATTTTCTATTGGTCTGTCCATTTTCTATAGATGAATGGTTAGATTACGCTGCCAACTTTGTTGAGTTGTCAATGCAGGTAAGGGATCAGCTCTATACAATTATATATGTATTTTTTGTGTGGGGAGCCCAAAAAATGACAATGATGACGTCATAAACTAAATTGTTGGCACAATATGGCCGTCGCCGCCAAGATGGATGGTCCAGAGTTACTGTTTTTTTTTTAAAAGTGAACTTAAGTCTTTTTTTATTTATTTATAATAAAGAGAATTGCATTGATAAGAGAGTTTACAAAAGATGTGGCGAATTAGCCTTTGTGGCTAAATATAGCGCACATGGCAAAGAGAAAACCTGAATACAAATACAGAAATAAGGAACGCACTGACACCAAAATAAGTATCGTTCTTGCACTACAAAAAGCAAAAGGTAAAAGAGAAGTAGATTTCACTGTAGCAGATTCCTATTGACCCAATCTTGATGAACATCAATCCGGGCGTGACATGCAAAAGCTGCTAGGGATTTGGTCTCTTTTAGTTGCAAAATGGTTGTCCCGTGTCAATACTACAGTAATGAAGATTAGCAGCTAAATAACAGGTATCATCCAAAATTGGCGCCACCTGCTCTGCGATATCTTCACTGTCCGTCATCTGTGATAGAAGATATTTGTCAGTTGTAAGAATATTGATATGTAGCAAAAGTTTTGCCTGTGCCCATTGTACTATAGTTAAAACTCCTTTTGCCATTGCTGTCGTGAAATCTGAAGCAGCAATAGTAATGGCAACAGAGCCACAACGCTGCTGAAGATGATTTAAACATGAGAGTCCAATACCAGCTTTAAGATTTTTGAGGTTAAAGCAAACGGCTAAGAAAATTTGCACACGTTTTTTTTTATTTTGGCAGGAGCATGATAGATCATCCTTGTGAATAGGGAAAGGGAGGTTTTGGTGGGTAAAGCTTTGGTTGTTAAACTTGGTTAATGAATGTTTCGAGTGAAGGCTGTTTTAACATTTTGATTTAAAATTTGGATACACCTAATAGCAAAACTAGGATTGAAATCAGTTTGTCGGAAAATGAGATGGTTTCGGTGAGTCCAGATACACCAAATGGTATTTATGATGGAGAAAGTTAGGTTTTTATAAGAGCTTTTTTGTTTGGGTGATGCTAGCCAAGCGATAAGCCATTCCTTGAAGGGACAAGCTAGGTTATCCACCCCAAGCCCAGCCGGTCCCCCAAACCAGATCGATCGCACCTTTGGGCAAGTCAAGAAAAGATGTTCCAATGTTTCAGGTACATTGAGGCATAAAGGACAAGAATCGGATTGAATAACATTGAATCGTCGAAGCTTGGTATGAAAGGGAAGGCAATCCCATAGAATTTGCCAGATGAGATACTCCATTTTCTGGGGGGCTGGCAAAGACCATAATGCCTTCCAAACTTTGTGGCCTGGAGAAGGTAGGGATGTAAGATGTCTCATTCTATGCAATTCCCTTGTTTTCTGTTGGTAGACCTGTAGATAGGCTGTATTAACAGAGAATATACCAGAGGATGTTAACTTCTAGATTTGTTGTTCCTCAATTTGATGAGGAGAGATGTGTATCGCATTTATGTGTGGAATAAGATTTGGTTGGAACAGTTGTTTGAGGAGAGGTAAATCCCAGCTGCCATTTTTGATTAGGCTGTTTACTTTCGAGGAGGAGAGGAGCGAGATAGGTCCAATCAATAGAAGACTTGAGTCACAATTGGGAATCCATGTGTCATTCAAAATTGAAATTTGAGTGTCAGTTCCAACTTGCCATCGAAGTCCGCTTTTGAGGACACTTCTACCAGCCACAATGCTTTGCCAACTCCAGGAGAAAGGACCTTTGTCGGTGCTAGTCATAAAACTTGATCTTGTGCAATATTTACCGCTCAAGATGCGGGCTACTAGACAATCTGGTTCTGACCATAGTTGCCAACATGTTTTTGCCAGGAGGGAAAGGTTAAAAGAACCAGTGTCTTTAAATCCGAGTCCGCCTTGAAGCCGTCGGGCACAGAGAGTATGCCAATTGACCCAGTGAATGCCTCTCTTATTCTCATCCCTTGACCACCAAAATCTCCCTAGAATTGAGTTAATTGCTTTTATGACGTACTTTGGAAAAAGAAAATTTTGCATGTGATATGTCAGAAGCGATGTGAAAACATAGGTTATAAGAGTTGCACGACCAGCTTTGTTAAGCAAACATCCTTTCCAGCTAGCACATCGCTGGTGAATCTTGGCAATGAGGCCTTGAAAAAACAGCTTCTTATGACTGACTATATCAAGAGTACTACCAAGATATTTACCGAAATTGCTTGAAGTCCCTAAGCCCAGCCAAAGAGCAATCTGATAGGCATCCTCATCGGTGGCATTAGGACTAAGAGTAATAGACGATTTGGTTTGATTAATCGGTTGCCCTGATTCATTGCAATAACGTTGAATGATGAACTGAAGGTGGTGACATGAAACTTGATTGAGTTTCGTGAAGAGGATTGCATCGTTTGCAAAGAAAAGATGATTTATTGGCGGACTCCGGATGCCAGCTTTCGGACCAAGAATTAGGCCAGATCATTGTGCTTTGATCAAGGATACAGATAGAGATTCTGCACAAAGGATGAACAAATATGGTGAAAGAGGGTCACCCTATCTGAGACCACATAAATGTTGAAATCTTTGTAGAGGTGATCCATTGAGTAAGATTTCATGGGATACACTAGTGACACATTCCATGATCAGGCGGATAAAATGAGGCGAGAACTTGACGGCAAGTAAAACTTCTTTCAGAAAGGTTCAATTTACACGGTCAAAAGCCTTACTCATATCCATTTTAATGACTCCTGTGATTTGTTTGCGACACTTTGATGACCGTATCTTGTTTGTGATTTCTTGTGCAATGATAATACTGTCACTGATCTGCCGGCCACTGACAAAAGCATTCTGGTGATTTGAAGTGAGATGGCCTAAGAAGGGTTTGATGCGGTTGGCAAGGATTTTGGCAATGATTTTATAAATGGTGTTACATAAGGAGATGGGTCTTAAGTCACTCGGAGTTCTATTTAGGGATCAGGACAAGAAAAGATTTATTAGTCTGCCTCAACATATGCCCGGATCTAAGGAAGGATAAGACTGCAGACGTGATCGGTGATTCAAGGAAAGCCCAGCAATTTTGGTACACAATGGTCGGGATGCCATCCGGCTCCGGTGCTCTGATAAGACTTAAGTTAAAAAGATCCTCTTTTAACTCTGTCCCAATGAAAGGTCGCCCTATCCAGTTGATTTGATTAGGAAGTAGTGATACTGAAAGGTCTCGAATTCCTTGAAAGAAACTGTGTCCGGAGCAGGTAAAGGGCAATATACTTTCTGAAAATGGATGAGTAAGCAGGAGGATATAGTGTCATGAGTAGAAAATGACTGACCATTTTCATTTGATAGAGAGGAGATTTTGTTATGATTCTGTCGCATAACAGTAGAGGCATGGAAAAAACTATTATTTCTATCTCCAAGATGAAGCCATTTAATAGTCGATTTCTGAGCCCAAAATATTTCCTCACAGTCCAAAAGCCAATCCAACTTATCTCGAGTTTGTTTCTCCAAAAATTGGGCATCTTGATTTGGTAATTGGCATTGAAAATGAGATAACTGCTTTTTAGCATCTTCAATTTGCAATTGAAGATTTCCAAAAGTGAGATTGTTCCAAGATTTCAGTCGCTTCATCATATTTTCCCCCCAAAAAGCAGCTTTAAAAAGTCGAGCCATCATATTCAATAGACCAAACGTCCTGAACGATTTGTTTGCAAAGAGGGTGCTTGAGCCTCATTAATTCGAAGCCTATAGGGCGGACAAGGAAATCTTGAGATGGAGCCTTGTTAAGCAAAAGCGGAGCATGATCAAAAGTTTGAATTCCCAAGTTTAAGACTTGTGCATGAGGAAAGAGGGACAACCACTGTATTTGAGCAAGACATCTATCAAGTCGTTCATAAGTGCAAAATTGTCCAGCTCTATTATTTGTCCAGGTGAAAGGGGGACCCACCCAATTAATATCCGATAAGCAGTGAAGATTGAGAAAATCTCGTAGAAAGTTGTGTCCATGGATACAAGTAGAATTAAGGCCAGTTTTGTCCGAACACGACAAAACTTGATTGAAATCTCCCAAGAGCATAAGTGGTTTGTCAACTGATGAGAGAACATTAGAGAGACGTTCCCACGTCGCCTTTCTCTTGGCTAAATAGGGATGTCCATAAATAAAGGCGGAAATCCAGTGGGTATTCTGTGAGCAACTGAATTCTACCAGGATAAGATGTTTGTCTTTGTAAATAATAGTACTGCTAACCTCGTCAGTCCAACCAATTCAAAGTCCACCTTTCGTACCAAGTACACCAGTCGGATTAACCCCCATTGAGTAGGAATGGCAATGGGCAGGTCGGATGCGGATCTAGTAAAATCTGAACCAGCCCCGCTAGGTACGAAACATCGCCCCGCCCCGCTTTACTCGCGGCCACAACCATAATCTGAGCCATAGAAGAACAAGGTACATTCGTTAGCATGAGGCTGCTACTTCAGGGCTCAACAAAGTCTCACCAGACAAGTAGAAGGTTCCAAACCTCTGCTTTGGCCCACCATCAAGAGATCAGATCTACGGGATTTGTTGCCGCTACCTTCTGTTCTAAGCACGTTCATGGATGAAATCCAGCCCCAAGCGTACCTGGAGCTACCCACCGAAAACTCTCATTTGTTATAGCGGAGGATGCACGGATTTTGGGACATTGACTTCATCGTGAGAAAGGAAAGGTGGTATTTGTCTCGTTGGTGGCAGGGAGCATGTGGACAGACGGTGGAGGAATTGGTGCGCCGTTTGGTCGAGGTAGTGGGTGGATGGTTTAATGGTGGCGAGGTGGAAGTGGTTTATGGCCATGAGGAGGCCGATCACTGACGGAGTGACGGTGGGTGGGAAGTAGCGGCAGTGGCGCAAAATTGGCTGAGAAAAGCTAAGAAGGAACGACTGCTTCTAGGTTTTTTTTTTCATTTATGGCAGCTATATATATATATATATATATATATGGGAGCTGGTCCGTTGATAGCGCTAGCAAAATAGGAATTTTGCTAGCGCGATCTGGCCGTCCACGCACGATATGTGGACGCTCCAGATCTTTTTTTTTTGCCTTTTTTTTAGTCTGTCCGCTACATAATGTAGCGGACGATATTTTGACAAATATACCCCTCAATTTCCAATTATATCTATCCGCTACATAATGTAGCGGACATAAAAAGAGACAACTCATACCACCGTATGTAAGATCTAAAAATAGAGAAACAACCCCTTTATATCTGTCGGCTACATCATGTAGCGGATAGAAAAAGAGACAATCTGTACCATATGTCAGATCTGAAAAAAGAGAGACAACCCCTTTTATTTTCTCTCTCTTCATCTTCTCCCTCTTCCTTATACCCATTGTCTATGTCATATTATGAAGATCAGAAGATGGCAGATCTGCAAAGGAGGCCTTCATGGTGGGAGGTAGCTGGGGGAGGGGAGGGTAGACGGCGGGTCGCGACAGACGTCCCACGATTGCATCTTGCGCGATCGAGTCTTACAATGGTGCATCGTAGCCTTCTTCTGCTGCTGTTTAGAGAGATATGGGATCAACCTTTTGAATGCACAAACCATTCGACCTCATCGTCAGCAATACTTCTATTCTCAAAACAATTTCTGGATTTAATTAGGAACAGCAGTGTGCAAATGCTTATGGAGTTGAGCCTGAAACCGCCAAACCCAGATACCCCACTCTCTCTCCATTTTTGGTTCTCTGCCATTGGACCATTCCATGTGTAATGACAGTTCAAGCCCTCATTCTTCCTGCGGAAGTTCAAGTATACCATACTCAGGTTCCTTTGAATGACATAACATAACCTTGATCATTAGTGATTTCATCGTGAATTTTCTTAGTGATTACATGATCTTGTTACTTGTCAATGGTTGACAATATTAGATCTTGCTACAGTCCACACCAAACCCAAACCCAAACCTAAATCTAATCTATATAAGATCTTGTCGTCTCGAAATCCACCCACAACAGTAGCTAACGCCGTCGCCACTTTCAACATCACCTTGTGCCGCTCTCGATTTCGTCACCTGCTGCCGCATCTAGTTCCACTAAGCATATTTGTTAAATCACGAGGGAGAAGAAGAATAAAAGCAAGAAAGAAGAAAGCAATAGAAAGAGGAGAAGAGATGAGATGAGAGAGAGAGAGAGAGAGAGAGGGGGGCAGCTGCTATTATTCCAACAGTCTCTAACAAAAATAAGAACAAGATGAGTTTTGGTTGTCCGCCACATTATGTGGCGGACAAACGTAGGGGTAATATGGTAAAAAGATCTGTCCGCTACATAATGTAGCGGACAGACGTAGGGGTAATATGGTAAAAAAATATGTCCGCTACATAATGTAGCAAACAGACTTTAAAAAAACGTAAAAAAAAAAAATCTGGACCGTCCACAGATTCCGCTTGGACCGCCAGATCGCGCTAGCAAAATTCCCTATTTTGCTAGCGCTATCAACGGATCAGCTCCCTGTATGTGTATATATATATATATATATATATATATATATATATATATATATATATATATATACCGGGGCGGGTTAAACAAAAAATCATATCCGACCCTAATCCGCTGCAAATTTTTAAAACAATTACCATACCCGCCCAGTAATCCGGTCAAAGTCAAAATAACCTGCTCCTAACGGGACGGGGCGGGGTGGATATCCGCCAAGTCGGATTTAATTTGCCATCCCTACCGTTAAGGAAGAGAAACCTAATTTAGAGAATTTGGCCGAGATACAAGAGACCAAAAGTTTTGTTTCTTGAAGAAAAACGCACTGTGGATGGTGAGTGTGGGTCAATTTTAAAGCTGCACAAATTGTGCGGGCATGACCTAGCCCACGACAATTCTAGCTGAGATGTTTCATGGTCGATGAAGGGGTTACAACGGGGCAACACCCGAAACCCTCAATGATTACATCTGAGGAAGAGAGAGAGAAAGAAGGAAGGGGTTATCTAGAACAGCGAGACTTTTTTTACCAGGATGCGTAGGAAAAGGAACTCGGGAGTCAAGAAGAATATCAATCATCTCACGAGCCATCAGATTTCTTAAAGGTAAAGAAAAGAGATTGATAGAAAAAAAGTGAACTTGGTCGTATGCTACATTATGGAGTGGAATTTTGTTACATCAAGGGGTGTACATTGGTTTACCATCTGTGTGAGACATTGCGTAATTTGGTGGATGATGGGAAGTTTTAAAAAAGAGAGTTGATTTGGTCCATCTATCTGCGGTGGATGGACTACAAAGGCAGTGGACGGGTCGGATGTAAATTTTATGTAATTCATACTTGCACAGGTAGCCTACAAGCACAATTCCGTCCCGCCACGCCATCGGGGTCAAGGGATGGGAATATCATCCCTGATCTAATGGACTTAAAAAAATCAAACCATTGCCGATCAGCGTTGATATGGAATTTAGTGTGGCTTTTTTTTTTTCCAATTACAATATAAATGTAAATACATATAACAAAGCAATTACCAAGTGTGGCTTTTCTTTTTTATTTTAATTACAATATAAATACATTTAACAAAGCAGTCACCACCACGACCGCCGAGCTGGAAGCCACTGCCGGCCACCAACATTTCTGTCCTTGTCCTGATCCCAGAAAGAATAAAATGCTAAATTGAATCGTACTAATCTGGAAGTCTTATTTGTAAAAAACGTTGATTCAACTGATAAAAGGCAAGTAAGAATCACCAACCAAATGGAAACTCCTTCTTTTCCTCTATTCTTTGTAAGGCGCAGGGCATCCTACGGAATACCATGTAGCTAGGCTAGGACTAGGACCAGGACTAGGATCTCTCGTTGATCTGGGCACACACTAGACCTAACAGTTGGTATCAGCCACTAGACCCAACCTGCATAGAAATCAACCAACCTCCTAAAATCTAGTTCCACTTCAATGGACGGTGGGCGGTGGATGACTGGAAGTGGCGAGATGGTCCGTGAAGGAGGTAATCAGGCAGTGGAAAAAAGAGGTGCCTGTGTGTGTGTGGTGGAGGAGAAGAGAAAAGAAGAGAGAGATTGTGGCTAGGGTTTGTGGTCCTGTATTTATATGAGCAAATGGATAGCTAAGATTTAACTTTAAGATCAGATTTAGGGTGGCCGGGTGTGGGTCATTTACATTAGAAACCGAAATCGACTTGTACCCGGTGCGAGTTCAAAGAATTAATTGTCATATCCGTCTCATAACTCGGTCAACGCTAAAAAAAAAACCTCCTATAGGATTGGGGCAAGGCAAATATCGGTCAGTCCGGATTAAATTGTCATCCCTATACTAGATTGTACGCCGGCAACTCAAGTTGCTAGTAGTGGCAAGGATCAGCTTCATAGATAGGCGCGCAAACATTGTGTGTCTGTACGCGCGTGTGTGTGTTTTTGGTTTAACGATGTCTTTGGTTCAATGTTACTGAATGACTTGTCTGGTTTGGTATTTGTGTAAGTTTGGCAATGTGGAACAACTAATCATTTTGAACCATATATCGCCTCTCTGGACTTTGGTTGATCTGTCCCATTAAGCCGCTTAGTTTTTTCTGCAACTTGGGCAAGGGGGAATAAATTGGATGCAAGTCGTGGAAATTGTAGTAAAGCGAGAGGTTGGTTCAATTTTTTGGTAAAAGATAAAAGCAGTTGCACAGGACGCCCCAACCACAAGCCCAACATGGGCGCAACTCAATAATAGTGAACAACAGACGAAACTATGAAAACAAAGTTTGAATCCTCTTAAAAACTTTGTTAAACCTCTTGTTCCTTCTCATTAGATTCTGCTGGAGTTGGGAATGTTTCATGTTTTTGTTTGGAAGTGCAATAATTCAGGGGACATGACAATGAAGAGCATGAAGCCAAAAGCCTTTGAAGCAACGGTGAAGTTTCTTAGTACGTAGCTTTGCAGGCTTGCTGCAGATTTGTCTAACGAACGCCACCTGCTGAACTGACCACTATATTCCCTAAAAACATTCAGGATCTTAGGCTCATGCATGCTTCGTTCTCAAAAGCTTCACATTTAAGGCTACTGCTGCTGCGAAGTTTCCTAGAAATCTCGTTTCCTATTTTATCTACCCTGTAGATTGATGGGGACTCTGGCAAAACTTAATGATTACCGTGCTTCAGTTTGATCAAGTCGGGAACGAAGAGACCAAAATCCTGGGAGATGAAGATTTCTCTTTCAACTGTTGAACTGTCTCTGGGAAACTCCCAGGAAGGTGCGCGTCTTTTATTGTTGATGTGTATTAACTGACGTGCTGACAATTCTATTCCCCCTACCAATCAGAGCTTGTCTCCAGCTCTTCGAATCGTCACCTTAAGCGAAACGTTGAAGAGCGTGCAAATACTATCTGAATTGCACTTTATCTTTAATGATAGGATTTCATTGAGACATAAGATTTTGATATTTTTGGTAGCACCGGCGATGGGTGAGGTGGCAATTGTGGGGGTGGGTACGACGGCGGGAGGCGGTGAATACGGTGACGACAGTCTTTGGGTGATGCATATGGTGGTGGTAATTTGGTGGTAGGTATTATATCTAAAAAATTTTACGTATAGAAACTAATCTAATCACAAGATAAAGTTGATAACACATTACCTTAAATCCAACAAAAGACGGTATAACTCTTGAAAGTACTATAAAAGATATTAGTATCTTCAAACAACGCTTTTGATAAGAAAAAAATGGATGAAAGTCCTATAAGGTCTGCTTTTAAATTAAAGTCTTGCGGGTTCTTGAATATTGTCGTGATAGTCGAGGTCTTTTTACTATAAAAAAATTCTTTTTCTTTCTTGGTCTTTGACATAAAGAAATTCGAATGCGATCACGCTATCTGATAATAGGCCACCATTGAGTGTGTGAACTCCTCCTCTGAGCTTCAATAAAAAAAAAAAAGGAACTTTTCCCAAAAAAAAATATAAAGAAAGGGTGTTGCAGCCAAGTGAAACTCAAGTTCAAACATTTCTTGTCCAGTGACGTAGCAAACTTTGAACGGGAAATGATGTGATAAGCTACACACTCATTCCTCCATCGTAAATCAGCTTGTTACTCGGTACTCGCAGACAATGCTAACAATGTACGTACTACACTATGTTCAAGCCTTTTCAGTAGCCATGGAAGCTTTCCCAGCTTTTGTGTCCAGGCATTCAGAGCCTTGAGGAACTCCGGTCGTTACGGCTCCATTTGATAATCATTATTTTTTTAATTTTTTTCTTTAATATTGTAAGCTGAAAAAAATAATCGCATTTGGTAAACTGTTTTTTTTTCAAAAGAGTTTTTGGTTTTAAGTTTTGGTTTTTATTTCGAGACTACCACCCCCCACCCCACACTGCCGGCGGCCGGCAGCCACCAGAGAGCGTCAATGGCCGACCCCACCATCGGCCACCGCCACGCCCCACCACTGCCACCGTAAACCACCACAAAAGAAAAAATTCAAAATAAAAATTAAGTAGTCAAACACCTAAATGAAAACTCAAAATAAAAACTGAATAATCAGACACCCATTTGTTTTTGTAAAAAAATATATATTAACTGATTTTAATTTTAATTTTAATTTTTTTAAAAAATAAAAAATCAAAACTGAAAGTGTTACCAAACGCCATAAAAAAAATCAATTTACCACTTTCCTTTTGCGAACATCATACATACCATAGGTATTTCTCTTGCAAGTGAAGAGTGATGAGTCATCTTACGCATCCTTTTCTGTGCCGCTATTGTCAAAATTAGTAAGATAAAATGTTCATTGAAGTTATGAACCCAAATAAAAACTATAGACCCGACGGAGGAATCAAATTTTTACCTTTTTCCATCAACTTTGTCTATCACGGTTTTCACTATACAACAAGACTCGGACCCACTTAGATTGCATTTGGATAATTGAGGGGAACGTGGTGGGATGGGGATACAAGAGCTATGAGGAGGATTCAATTGTGGCAGGTGGAGCTACGAAAATTGGACTCATTACGGAGCGATGCCACCCGTGCATGAGAGGTTGCTTCAAATTGCTTCACAAGATTCCTCACTCTACCTACGATGCGATGCTTAATTTACGTCGCTTCTTTAGAAAGCAAGAGGAATATACTGGAGTAATAGAGTTCGAGCTCATATATTGATTGTTATGGTACTGATATTGTTAACGTTATTGTAACAGTCTTTGGAACATGGTTACTCTTGGCTTCAACCGATATTAATTTTGATCTCGTACGTACGCTGTACACGGGAGCAACAACTGTCAAAGTATGAAAGATCTCGTACTTGTATGCTTATTAATAATAACAAAATTGATAGTGACAAAAGAATAATTTTAAAATTATTTTCACCTTTTTAATATGAGTTTTTCTGCTATTTTTGGTAGTTAAAAATGAACTTCATTAATGATTGATGGTTTTCAGTAATAAATGAAGATGAAAAATAATATGTGGAATGATAGTTTATATTATACTAAACTGTGTGTTGAGGTTTGTATTACCCAAAGTCACCATGAAAAGAGTAAATATATTTAACAATGATTGAAAACAAAATAGGAGAGTATACTGTGTACATAAACTTGTAATGAAATAAAAGGAGAGAGATTATCTTAACTAGAGAGAAAAATTGATAGAGAATATTGCACTTCTCTAAACAATAGAAAATATTTAAGATTAAGGTGAATACACAGAGAACTTGTTTTGGCAAAACCTTTAGGAATTAATAAAATTATAAAGATATAAATAAAAAATTTTAAATGAGACATATTGACATAGAAGAGAGAGAAGTATAGAATGCGTTTAATTGGTTGAATTTTAAATGACAAAAATAAATTCAAATCAAATTGAGTAAGAGATAAGGAGAAAAAAGGAATCTAAATCATTTTATAAAAGTGAATAAATTCAAGATACTTTCAAAAAATCAAAATAGGAAAGTCCACATGACGAGTTAAGAGAGTATTCACGTAGCCGGTGAATGGCCACTTTTTTTAAGTTTCGGCTTTCCTATATATATATATAATTAGATATGTTCTATCGGATGAAAAATTATAAAAATGACTAAATCAACCCCACATTACGTGATATTTTGTTATATTAATTTCGATGCACACCTAAGCTTCCTTTTTTTGTTATCTCTAGACACTTATATATTATTTTTAGCATGCAAAGAAGTGACCACCTCTTGTTTATAACATGAAACACAAAATGAAGGTTGTAAGTAAAATATCACAAGTATCCAAACAAACATTAGAACACAATGTGAAGGCTGTATACTTTCACCCGCTTAACATAATTCAAAGAAAAGGTTAAGATAGTACTTCCTGTTGGGCATTATAAAAGGAACAGACAACTCTGGACAAGTGAATGAAAGTGACTCCTTGGGTGCGTCTGGTATTGCATCTAATGACCATTACGGTGTAAACAGTGAATTAAACACCTTTTTTTGGAGAACAAACTTTGGGTCGTAGAGTGAACCGCTCTACGTAGTAATTTTGTTCCGTATTTTCATTTTTTGACCTCTACTTAGATTGGTAAGAGCAGCTAAAATGGAGAAAGTTTCCCAGAAGCAAAAGCTAGTGTCCACCAGAGAGAGAGAGAGAGAGAGTTATAAATGTTAACTCACGGCAGCACTCGATGAGTACACTTTCTCCTTTTTCCATCCTTAACTCCACCTGCGTGCTCTTAATATTCAATACTGGAGTAGTTCATATTAGCGTAACTGTAGCTCTGACCGAAGCCATAAGACTCACATGGCTGGATTCGAAGTAAAGCAGAGGGTTAAGGGGCTCGCAGCAGCGGCAGCATGGGTGATCTGTTGGAGTCTTTTCACTATGAGTGGTGTGGGCAGTGCAGAGAGACTTCTGAAAGCCACGGAGCCAGGTTATATCGTCGAGAGAGAAATGAGACAAGGTTTCCTAGTCCAGGTCCTGCATTTCTTCTGGCAGAGCGGGAAATCTTCTTATCAACCTGTTTGGCCTGTGAGTCTCAATCTTCTCCCAACCCTCTTCCCTCTTTTTACCTGATTACAGTTTCACCTACTATTTCATGCAATCTGACATCGTCTTTCAAATCCTCATCTGTTATTGTTGAGTGCTGAACTTTTGTGATATCAGTATCTTGTTCAATGTTCTTTCCAATATTTTTGGTCCTTGTTACTTTTATCCTCTGGGATAAATCATAACGGTTCTCTTTTTTGTTCTGTTGCGCAGGACATGGAATTTGGCTGGAGACTGGTGGTAGGAACGGTAATAGGATTCCTAGGTGCAGCTTTAGGAAGCGTTGGAGGGGTTGGAGGTGGTGGAATTTTCGTTCCAATGCTCAGTTTGATCATTGGTTTCGACCCCAAATCTTCTACTGCCATTTCCAAATGTATGCAACTTCTTTATGGTTAAATCTCACGACATAAAATTGCACATCAGTGTCTGCTAACTTGAAATTGCACTAAACCATGCATGGGTCAGTGGATGTTCAACTAGTTTGTAAGAACAAGCAGCATACCTGCATGCAAGGCCTAGCCAGTCTTTCTGCCAATCAAGGAATAAGATTAACGTGCCTGTATGCGTGTAATCATTTCAACGTAAAACGTATCTTATTTTTTGCAGTTCTGCAATTCAAACTTGATGAGTTGATGCTCTCTACGTATAAGTACCTAAATTATTGCGGTGGCCTGATTCTTGGATGCCAGGTATGATTATGGGAGCAGCAGGATCAACGGTATATTATAATCTGAGACTCAAACACCCCACATTAGACATGCCCTTGATAGACTACGACCTAGCCTTGCTCTTTCAGCCCATGCTAATGCTCGGCATCAGCATTGGAGTCGCTTTCAACGTAATCTTTGCCGATTGGATGGTCACTGTTCTCCTCATCATCCTGTTTGTAGGTAACAAGATCCTATTTGCGCACATACCATAATCTCTATTTATGGTGCAAGCCTATGGACCATTATAACGCTAAAAGCCTATATGTAACATTTTCATGCTAACATGAAAACGTACTATCCCGCTAGGTACATCAACTAAAGCACTATTCAAAGGCATAGAGACATGGAAGAAAGAATCGGTGATGAAGAAGGTATATTACACCTACTATACATGCTTGAGCTCTCAGTGGTGGTATATCTTTGTTGCTAAATTTCTAGTGAGAAGTTAGAAAATATGGTTCACTTTCAGGGAGCAGCCAAGCTGTTGGAATCAGAGACGAAGCCAGGTGAGTGCACCGCTTAATGGTCTTATCACGGCAAACTTTCTATCGCTTGAATTGATACTAACTACACCGATAGATTAGAGTGACAATGGACCAACAGGATATACATAAAAGCAACATAAACTTGTCCATTAGAAGTTTGAGTAGAATGCTTGTACGTAGTATGATGGTCAATGTAGTGAAAAGGGTTTCTTGTAAAGCAAAATAATAACGTATGTACACAAACTTTTAGCTAGTTTCCTATTTAGGAATCAATTTTGATACACAGAAAATCAGTACAGGGACCAATTTCACTAGTGCCTGATACACTTTGAAAAGGCTCGCCTTAATCTATAACATCAATAAACATTCGATCAGGTAACAAGCATGTTAAGAGCGAAATTCAAAAGTACTAATAGTCTTAATGTGTTCTTCGATAATTCAAGTTCAAAATTTCTTATCCAAAGTATCCCACCCGTTCTTCAACCTTAATTTTCATAGAAGAATATATTTGCTAACATGCTAAATTGTTTTTCAGGGGAGGAATACAAACGACTACCAAGTGGTCCAGATGCTTCCGCAGATGAAGAGGTAAATGCGTGATTGTCTTATATATGGTACCAGTTGAAGATTGTTGACTGGAATTCATAGTCCCTCTTCTTCTTGTTTTCTATATCATGATCTTTATCCAGGTTTCCCTGCTGTTCAACATTCGCTGGGGAGAGTTAACACTGCTACTGTTCGTATGGATAGCTTTTCTTGCTGTTCAGATTGTGAAGGTAAACTCATCGATCACAGAAGGACCGTTTGCTATTTATGATCTTCCGTCCAGGGCATGCATTTTTGTCTGCATTTCCTCTGGGACTGCTTATCAAATAGATGGACAAGTGCTTCAAACACTTCTTGATCCAAGATTTGATGATCCAAACATGATAATTTCAGACCTTGGCTCCATGTTGCTAAAGCATCCGAGACTTCACCTGCTGTCAATTGATCCAGCTTCGTTCACCATGAAGCTTCTCAGTGCTTTTTACGTGAACTAATATTCAAATTTTCCTCCTTGCAGACGTATACCATAACCTGCTCTGTCAAGTACTGGATTCTGAACTTATTGCAGGTAATTACCCTGCTTGACACCATCAGATTTCCTTTTCTCTGTCAGGTACTTAAACAATGACCTTTCCTTAGGATACTATCAACAACAACAAAAAGCGCATGCTGTTGCGCTCACAGACAAAACATAAACTTGGGAGTCGTAAACTTCTGTAACTCATGTGATTTCTATAAGTCGAAACATATCATTAATCCGCATGTACGTTTAGAATCAATGGGAACATATTTCTTAACACTTCACAAACTTTAAACAGAAATTGTGGCAAAAAACTTACCAACTGCTAGCAATAAGAAGTGGATCACATGGTTTAGCTTAATCTGCTAATTAATATGCAGCTAGGACCAGGTTTCTTTCAGTTCCATGAATAACACCGTTGCTCTGTTTTTCCTGATAAGTTTTGTGTTGCATGATGGTCATGGTTATTAAGATGCTTGGACTAGCATACATGAACCAGTTGAGCCGTCGACATCCTATGCATAAGTTATTGCTAAATCTTTCGGCAAGAATCATTGCAAAATTAAGTAAGAAAGAGAAGACCTCAAACTTTAGATTGAAAATGAAGCTTTGAAAGTCCAAAATTTTCCCTCGAGAATTTGAAACATCCACTAAGAAAATACTAACTCGTGCGGGTACTTAGGAAACGAAGTCAGGGTCTTCATCCGAAAGGAGAAATTGATAAAAAAGACACTAAATAAACCCCCTTTGTCCTAATCACAAGTCAACTAATTTGACACATTTTTGGAAACACTTCAGAAAGTAAGCAAGCTTTCATGTATTGCAACTAGGAGAGGCACTCGAACCCTCACCGGAATTCTTATACATCTAATTGTTGACTGCAATGAGAAAGAAACATTTCACTTTCATGTTTCTCTTCCAAGAGGATATCTGTTGATTAGAACAAACAAGTTTATAGATTCTCCTACATAATATATACGGTAAGCAATGCTTAGATTATTACATGCCAACACTTTGAAAGATAAGATAATATCTGTTTCACCCTATTTAGGTACCGATTGCTGCTTCAGTGACACTTTATGAAGCCACGTGTTTATACAAAGGCACCAGGGTGATCGCATCCAAGGGAAAAGATGTCACAACTTGGAAGCCACATCTGCTTTTCTTGTACTGCTGCTGTGGAATAGTAGCCGGAATGGTGGGAGGATTGCTTGGACTAGGAGGTGGATTTATTCTAGGACCGCTTTTCCTTGAACTGGGAATTCCTCCTCAGGTACATTATGATGTTAACTTGCGCACCCGCTTCTATAAAACCTCCTCAAAAAGCAAGAAGGAAGTTGTAGACGAAAATGATTACCGGGAAATCAAACTTAACGATGGACTTTACGTAAAGCCTAAAAGGGCCAACTCTCAGAACTTCTCCGTCTTGAGGGGTTCTAAGCCAAGGAATTTCTCTCAATTTTTGAAACTTGAAACTCAATTTCCCAGCAAAGCCAAAATATGCTTAAGCATCCTTGACTATTGGCTCATGAGTTGGAGAAAAGTTGGGTTCAAAACATGATAAATGGTTCTGGATTGAATAAGCAAAGCGTGAACCCCAATTTGGGAATGGAAGGTTACCAGTCAATGACCTATTCTTTGATTGGTCTCGGCTTATAGGACAAGTGTTCAATCAGCTGTAGGATTTAAAAGAGACTGCAGCATATCGTGTCAGCAAACTGGAATAGTAAACAAAGTAAAAGGTTTAATCCCCAAGTTTTAGTGATCTCTTCGGCCCTCTAATCAATATGTTCGCATCCTGAACAGTTAATATAGGTGAAGTATTAGGTTGACGAAGTGTACCCTTTTGCAGGTAGCAAGTGCAACATCAAGCTTTGCAATGGTATTCTCATCCTCCATGTCAGTTGTACAATATTACATTCTGAAGCGATTCCCAGTCCCTTATGGTACGTATCAAAGCAAAGAAATATCAAATTTATTAAGACGATATAAGCATTGATTTTATCCTCTACACGAGGCCCTTTGCGTTACTAATAGCGTAGAATCAGTTGCTAGTTTTTCTCAAAGAAGGCAATCCTAATAACGCTCGACCTAGCCTTATAGTTTCTATTGCACATCTGTTACAGCTGCTTATCTCGTCTTAGTTGCCACCATTGCTGCCTTCACTGGTCAGCATGTAGTGCGGAGGATTATTGCTTTACTTGGCAGGGCATCCATCATCATCTTCATACTGTCTTTGACAATCTTCGCAAGCGCAATCAGTTTAGGTATGCATGTCACTCTAGCTCCATTTAAAGCAATGAAAAGATCTCCAAGTAGAGCTCCCCCACAAGCAATTTAGGTGCTTACCTTGCTGTTTCAAATTGCAGGTGGAGTGGGGATAGCAAATATGGTTGAGAAGCTTGAGAAACATGAGTATATGGGGTTCGATAATCTTTGTTACGAGTCTTGAACATGATAGCACAGTGGTGTTCCTGAAAATGGGGATAACTATGTCCAAATTAAAAACCACAGTTATCTTTCATAATCAACTTTTTGGTTCATTCCTCCTCAAGCAAAGATCAAATAAAGTTCATGTTTCTGTGTATGTTAGACGTTGTGTACCAGAGGCTACTGAATGCTCCACTGGAGATCTCTACTGTGTGAAGGTTAAGTGAATACTTCTATACCTGGACATGGTGCCTGCGATAGGCGATATTTCTATATTTCTATAGCGGCTATGATTGCATTGAAAGGTCCAAAATGATTTGTTTGAAGATGAAGTGATGAACTGAATAATGACAGAACTAAAGATCAGTTATATAGCCCACAAAAGAAAGATGAAAGCCACAAAAAATAAAATAAAAAAAAAAGGATCTGAGGAATTTCCGTTGCCGGGAATCGAACCCGGGTCTCCTGGGTGAAAGCCAGATATCCTAACCGCTGGACGACAACGGAATCTTGCATTAGCCAAGCTTAGTAGTTTAAAGTGTCATTTAGCTTTCAGCTCTCAGCTGCCTTTCACTGAAGTTACAAGGTAAATGCCAAATGGCCCATATTTTAAGAGCATGAAATTCACTCGTGCTTCTCTAGAAATTAATTTACAACCAGCGAGTACAAGCTGCTTTTGAACTTTTGGAATTTTGAGGTGCATAAGGGCCAAAGGATCAACTTTATGTGAGTACGATAAGATGTTACAAGCTGAAGGTTTGGACCAAAGCTAGGCAAATTAGAGGCACAAATTCTGTCTGAATAGCAACAAAAGACCCAGATGAACTGGTGTTCAGATGTTGCACGACTTAAATTGGGGTTATTTTTTGGGACATTTCAGATTATATATAGCTGCAATTTCTCTGCTCTCGTGTTCTTTTGGTACCCGACCACCACCCTTCGATGATTCAGGGTTTCTCGATACGCCATTAAGAGATTTTATCAGGTGAACTAGTTGATACCACATCATTTTGCTGCCAAAACAGCAACTGAGATACTAAAAGAGCTCGTACGCTTACACAATTCTTTTTCGCGTTTTGTATTCTGTTTTTGTTTTCAAGATTTTAGTATTCAGATAGAAAATTCATTCTTGTACTTTTATTATTTTCACAATTCATTTTAATTATTTTTTCTGTCGGATTTATGTACTTATATCATTTTCATTTTCATTCTTATAATGTATCCTTATATTATTTATAATATACACTACCCACACCCTCCCCCGCCCCCCACTCTCTGCCCTTTCCAACCCCGCCCCACACCCTCCCCTGCCCCCCCACTCTCTGGAAATCTTCCCCATCTACTGCCGCCCCAAGATGAGGTTCGAGTGTCTAATAGGGGAGGGGCTTCACTGGAGTACCCGTACGGGATCGACGCCAGCTTCATCGGAGAACGACGAGTCCGTGATTGAGTCATTCCAGACCTTCCATCCCGACTGCATCGAAGCCGACGGTCGCCAGCTTCATTGGAGAACGACGAGTCCGTGATTGAGTCGTTCCAGAACCTGGTGTAGTTGTCCAAGAACGCGAACCACTCTCCTTGAAGGAAGAGATCCTATTTCAACTCCAGAATGCTAGATGCAAATTTGCCAAGGAGGACGATGTGATTGCCGACGTGGATTCTGGCGAGATCTCGGCAGTGATTGACGGCCTGCTCAACTTTCCCAAGGAGGACGATGTGATTGCCGACGCCTTCTGCGACAATCTTGTCGTGGATTCCGGCGAGACCTTGACGGTCACCGCCATCAACAATTTCATTTCCTCCATCTCCGGTGAGACCTCGACGGGCAACTTTTATGGTCTATGGGGTGAGACAGTGTTTTCAGATCCACGCAATGGATCTAAAAATAAGAGAGAAATTGAAGAGAGAGAGAGAGAGTCTACCTTTCGTCTGTAACGATGGACAAAGATGCACAGAGGAGGAGAAGGGTAAACAGTGGCGTGGGTGACTTCTCTCTGACATGAATTCAACTTTGTCGGGAAAGGACGGAAAAAGGTGAAAACACCTTAGAGGTGTTTTTCTTTTTTTCACTACTATTTGGATTTTGTATCCAAAACGAATATCCAAAATGATAAAAGTACAAAAAAAAGAGCATATTTTTGCCATCATTGCAAAATTTGCATACAGAATAACATAAACGTACGGGGCTAACTTGCTAAAATGCCTGTTAACCACGGGTGAGCTCCTACATGGTAGTTAAACTCAATGGGGCCACTACAATCTTTTATGGAGCTGGCATAACCAGCATATAGCAACTGTAAGCCCGTCACGCCATCAAAAAAGTTAACCAGTAAAAGAAACTTGGGAAAGAAAAAATGGAGACAGGAACATCAACCATCTATTCCGCATTTCAAGCATCCAAGAGCTTGTATTTTTTGCTCAAAGCAAACTCCATTCAATGTAAGATGATACTCACAAGAGTACCGAACGCAACGAGTTTCAGCCTTTAGAGGCCACCATTATACTTGTGGAATTGCATACTTCCCAGCTCCTGGTGAAAGAATGGTTTGTCCATCCACTATAGACAATGTCTGTGGTATTGACATGCCTCCGGAGATGACAATCTCTGCACAACAGAAATAGTCAACGCAGCTAATCATAGAAATCAAAACCTGTCAGCACATTCAACTAAATTCTTACCAATTCCTTCTCGAACAGAGAGATTAGGCCTCATAACATCCTTGGAATTAATAAGCAATATGTCTCCAAGATAGAGATGGTTGGTTGGCACATAGACGCAGCAAAGCTCCTCAGCACCTGAACTTTTACTTAGAATGACAGTTGATGTGATGAAGCCGAATGCATATTCCCCAAGACGAGGATGCCTTATGATTGCAACTTCCTTGAAGGCATGTGAGTTCTGATCTGCACAAGTGATCATTTGTGCTCTAATATTTAGTGAACTAAATTGACTTACATTCAAGTTCAAATTGAATAGGTTTACCTGGTGAAATTGCTGTGCTAATTTGTTTAGAAGCAGTGTAGATATAGCTCATAAGGGGCATTTTCTTTATAAACCATTCTCCTAAAGCGAGAAGAGAGGTTCCCACCCATGAGGACATGAACATGCCAACCAAGAAAATGAACGTCATGGAGGTCACAAATCCAAGACCTGTGAAAAAGTAGTAGAGGACATCAGTGGCATTAGGTATTCCCTGGAATACTCAACCCTAAAGCGACCTTTATTCAGTTATGTCAAGCAAATATACCCCTAATTATCTAATATCAATGCAGGACCACATAATCAAAGAACTATACCATTAACAACAGTAGGATCACATTCTCTAAATTTCTAAAATTCAGTTGAGAACTGTTGCAAAAGTGTGCAGTGGAAGAAAGCGATCAATATGTTGAATCTTCTGGAATTGAGAGGAATGGCGCCGCCATAGCATGAACTTCAAATTGGGGTTGTCAAACATTCACCATAGTGTTTCCATTCTTATCAGCCACATCTGGGGATGGAATAACTCATACTTCTGTTACAATCTCCTTTCAGCAGCTTCACCTCAAAATTAGATGTAGAAGATACATTATACTGTGGCGCTATTGCGAACTATAAACAGCTTTCACCAGAATAGCTGCAGCATTTACAGTTCTACCCTATTTAGGAAAAATCACAATGGCTTGTATTATAGAACCGCCCAGACGAATATATAACAAATCCACAAATGCATATACAGCATTTCTCTGTGTTAAAACCTAAAAAAATTCCTCAGAACTAAAGAGTTTTAGAAAGGTCAGCACTTTTCGACATGTATTTGCAATATCATTGTTGATAAATTAAATGCCAAACACGTACAGTATAGTGATGCTAGCTGTAAAGCTTAAACACACTTAGTAATCAAACTGCAAAAGCCAATATACTAACCAAATGTACTGATCCCCAGGTGAGTATATATCGGGGAGAAGAAACCGTCGACAAAATGAATGAACCACCAAGTTGCGTAGAATGTGATGGCTATAGGAAGTAAAATGACACTGCAAAATTTTTTTAAAGCCCTTGTCACTAGTTACCAATGCTGCAAATTCAGTGCCTCTTATAATCTCCAAGAAAGTAAACACATGTAAAACACATAATCGGAAGATAAAAAGTATTTGACCATAAAAGATGCCTCTACTTAAACCCTGTAAATGGCACCACTTCTGTTTCATTATCGGACTGCCAAGCAAGTCCACGGGTAGCAACTTCCAAATTTGGAGGTAAACGGTCTAACTCCTTTACACCATCCAGATCATCGATAGCTAAAATTACACGTGTGCAACTTCAGTAAATCCGCACTTGACGCTTTTCAAGTGTAAGATTCTTACGAACACACAGATTATGCTTTCATTTGATTCAGAAACTTAAAAGCTTTTTTCTTGGTGGAATTTTAGAGGCATTATGCATTACGAACAAACCTCAAACAGGACTACTACAAGGCAGTGCACAAATAATTTGTCATGTCGAATGTTGCTTTACAAAGGGTAGAGACTAAGCTAGACGAAAGTATAGATGACAAAAGTACATGACTTGATAGTTATTGCCCTCAGACGACCTATCCGGACTGGTTCCCATAACTGCTAGAAGGTCACAGACAATAAACCTGGGTTCCATGTCAAATTAAATATCCGTATTTACTTGCCCAAAAAAAGTTATCCGTAGTTAGTTAATTAGGAACTTTCAAACCACCAGCCAAGAGTTGGTGCATATGGACTACCATTTAGCTTTAATTGGTGGATTTCGTTTAAGACAATGCATTTATCAGCACTGCTCAACAATATATAGAAACACCAGGCACTCCTATTGCATGGAAACTTCAATGTTACATTGGCAAGTATATAAGAAGTTAGTGCAAATTAAGCAGAGATAAGTGAATAGTTAAAAGGAAGATAACTAACCATCCAGTCATAAACTTTTTTGAAGCCCAGCTACGTATAACTTTGCTCAAAGCCTGCACAAGTAAATAAGAAAGCCCTCAGCCCTCTTATTTTTTCTTCTGATGGATTTGTCTCTGACTTATAGACATGTTTTGCATGGATTTGTTATTAGGGATAGTATTACTTTAACATGACAATTCAGATTTAATATAGAGTAGCTCCTCAATAATTGTTCCAGCAATGACTAGTGCTTGACATTTGCAAAAATTAGATGAACTTATTCTGACATTTATTGAGCAATATGACTGATAATCTGGGAGAGAGGGATAGAGAAAGATAGAGAGCTTTAAGGCTAACTTTCTCATATGTGATGGAAACCCAGAGTTCCCTGTCCACCAGTGAAAACTATACTCACATTTCCTTTCATTTCTCATTTAGGTTTCATTTTTGTTTGTCAGAGACATATGATCTTTGAGTGTTTATTTAAGGGAATTGCTATGCCAAAGCATGTAACGATATGCAGACAATTATACTATGTGTGATTATGGTTTTTAACTCCCTACAAACACGTTCATCCTCTTCTTAGATGCAATGTACTGGAGTAGGTAGCGCATACCCTTCTTCTGGAGAAATATTTTGCACCTGCTTCAACTCTAGTCTATTTATGCTATTCTTTGTGTTAACTATGTAGCTCTCTTTCTAGTTTGCTGCTATATCTTTAATACTTGTAGTCCACTTTATGTCGTTGCTATACAAGGTTACGCCCCTTGTATCGCATGCAAGTTATGGGGCCTTTCCTACTTGGCTTACTAAAATTAAAGTTTACCAAAAACCAGGTCCTTACACAGTACTTAATGTCTCGATCCTTATCTCTCAGATAAAGGAAACAAATCTCCAAGTACAAGTTCATCACCTCTTTGTAGTTTAGTGATTCACCCGAAATTAGTTTATCCGCTTCTTTCTTGTAGGGGTTCAAGCTCAAAATCCGTAATCAACATGGAGTTCCAAATTGTTGGACTTTGTCATTACGAGATAGTATTAACCGACCTCATTGAAAAACATGTATATACTTTGAACAAGATGGATCTCCCATCCAATAAACCAGTGAGCGAGTTTCGGAGCTATAGGCTTGTACCTAAATGAATTTAGATATTAAACGTGGACCGATTAGCTAATTCCAGTTTGTGACAACCAAACATCTTAATTTCTCTCTCAAATGAGGACCGCATGCATAAGAATAGCACTCGTGTTGAGAAAAACCAAAAAGGGTTAAGCCACCGCGTGTTTGTAGCTGACAAAATCCTTCACCAGTATAAACAAAAATTTAGTAGCTTATTGATTAAGCAAACCGATTATCGATGGAATTAACAATCTTGAACGTAACTACGCGCAATGATAACAGAAGGAACGAGATTACCATGCATGCACACCGCGTACGAATAATAAGATTATACTGATGTACATTAGCGTACATCAAACGATCATGCACCTCTTTGCCGGAATTGTGAGAAGAGGAAGACGAACAGGCGGGTGGCGATGACGAAGGCGACGACGATTTAGAGTCTCCATTGTCGGCGATCACTAATCCTCCCACCGGAATCAGACGTTCGAGATCCCTATCCTTCTCTCTCGTCGCCATCTCTCTCTATCTTTTCCTCCGGCGCGAGCTATGATGATACAAGTAAGGAACTGTGTTTGCAATATGCACTCGGACGTTAACCGACTGCTTTGTTTCATATTTTACCCTTGTAAACCCGCCTTATACACATCGCTTTTAGCGAGAAAAAAAAAGAAGAAACATTGTGATGACTGAGGACGACGACAATTTTATTTATTTCTTCACCAAATTTGTTTTTAACAACTGAACAAAAGACACAAAAAAAAAATTTACTATTGCGACAATAATGGATCTCAAATTAAATATAAAATATAGAGTTTAAATATCATTTTTGGAAAGATGGATCAAATAGTTAAACAACTTCATCGACCCCAAGAAAAAACACAATGGGTACTTCATCTTGAAGTTGTCTATCGTTTGTCCTTTAACTATGATTTCATAAAAAAGTGGTCGCTCGTTCTTTTACTAGTGTGTTATTATAGACCATTAAGCAATCACCTGCATCTTCAGTGACACGTTCGATCGTGGGACAAAATTGAAGTAAACGTTAAACTCAAAAATGTCTTGGTCGAGTCAACTCATTTAGCACTCATCAAGTCGTCCTTTTTCTCCACCATCTAACAATCACCGCCATATTTATTGTCGGATCTCATTTTCCTTTTTGATACTAAACTATCTTGTTTTCTTTATTTGATACCTAATTATCTATTACATTTTGTTCGTTGAGACCAATAAAACAACTCTACAGGAGTAAATAGGTATTGTGTAAATTTTGAAGGATCATTGCAAGTTAACTACAAATATATTTATTCAAGTTGATTAATTTATTGTTTAGATAATATTTACAATCAATCCAATGAAAACGCATATCAAAATAAGGTACTATACAATCTCAGATCATCAAAGAATAATAAAATAAAGGAGATCATACTTGACACAATGCCTTAAGTGATTCGACTGGAATTATTATCGAGCCTAAATCCACATTTTACTTAAATCTCTTTTAAGAGCATTAGACTCCATTAGAATTAGCATTATAGATAGATGGCAGGACTAATGACTTCAAGTTTGATCTCTGAATTTACCAAGCTTGTATAATGCTTTCTTTCATGATATGAAAACCAATGAGATTGAAGAAACATTAATATAATCTTGAGCATGATGCTTTTTTTAATGAAAAAAAAGGCTTAGAAATGTTTTCCCATATGATTTTGAAAGGCTTTAGATGAATATGAAGCATGAGAGAGAAATATGGCCATTACTAATAAGCGTAGACATTAAGAGAACCAAAGCAGAGTAGACAATGCAATCAAGCCATTATAAGTGAACACTAAAACATTAGAGTCACTTACGGTACCTTCCAAAACCCACTGCCTATTAGAGCCAACTATATTTTCTTTTCCTCCCAAGTAGTAGCTCTAAAGGTGTCAAATCTGCTAAAAACACACTTGTTTGGAAAGATAATACCACCGTACGCAATGCAGAACTGTAGTAGGATCCTTTTAAGTAGGGCTGTAAATGAACTGAATTGTTCATGAACTGCTCGTAGTTCGTTTCCCAAAGAACTCGTTCATATTCAATTCATTTGTATAATATACGAACCGAACATAAATAAAAATTAAAGTTCGTTTATTAAACGAGTCGAGCATGATCATTCTAAAGTATTCATGAATGTGTTCGTGAACAACCGTATGGATAATAACTTATTTATAATATATTCCAAACTCAAAAGTCATATTACTTAATTATAGTATGAATTAGTTTAAATTTGGAAGTTCTAAAATCAGTTAGACAATTGGATCAAGTAAGGTGTAGTTCTGATTTGAAAATAATTGTTTTGTACGAGAATGCGAGTTTTTAAGTTTGAGTTCGGCTCATATAAATAAATGAACGAACTAGAGCCAAACATGAGTTTTGTGAAACGAACAGCGAACGAGTTCAAATAAAATTTTGAAGATTAAACGAACATGACCTGAAACTAAACAAACAAGTTTGAATATACCTATATTCGGCTCGAACTCGGTTCGTATATAGCTTTACTTTGAAGTTATAGTCATAAATTCAAGCATCTAGTCAAGACCAGTTATAAAACAGTAAAGTATAGCAACAATTAAATGTAACTTCACATATGCTTTCTTAGTTACTGTACGATATATTGGACTTGATAGAGTTCTATTAGCATGTCCACTTATAGCTTTTAGCTTCTATGATTCGATTTCACATATTCAAGTTTTCATATGTATCTCCATGCGTGCATAGGCCTGTCCATGGAAAGATCACTTAAAGCACGCATTACAGAATAAAATGATCAATGTACTTTTATCATTAAAACAATATGCCTATGTTATCTAACCACAACAATAACGAATCCTCACTCGTCTCATTACTTTTTACTAGTTTTTTGTTGCTTCCATACGCATGAATGCACTTGTATGTGCGGGCCCAGGGATGAGCACAGTTCATTTTGTGAGTCAAACTACAAACCGAACCGTTACTTCTCGGTTTAAAACATTGTGAACCGAACCGAACTAAACCCCATCGGTTTGGACGGTTCAGTTTAAACTGTTCGGCTTAATCGGTTTGCCCACTTAAAGACATTGTTCATTTGCACACTACTAATTTAAGTTATATATTTTTTTTCTAGATTGCATATAATCCTATTTCATTCGATATATAAGTTTTCATTGATGAATGAGACAGAATTAGTAGATATAAACTAGATATTGGTCACAAATTTTTTGCTTCTAGGTGTTGTTAGTATTTTCGATTTTTTAACTTTCAAGATTTGTTTATTTGGAGTTTTTTAGTACCTTATATGTGTAATTATCAATAGAATGTTACTAAAAATACATTAACATATCATATGTCGGTTTGGAATCGGTTTAAAAAATATGAACCATGAACCAAACCGAACCAAGGTCGGTTTGAAAAATATGAAACCAAATCGTTTAGATCTTTGGACGGTTCGGATTGGATTGGTTCGGTTCGGTTTGATCTGTTTGAGTGGTTTGAATCGATTTGAACGGTTTGGTGCTCACCCCTATGTTTGGGTGGGGGGAGAGGAATGAGGTATGTGTGTGGGCAAGCATGCACATCCCGACCGTCATTGATCATCTTCCTAACCCAAACAAGTACGTATCGAGGTCAAATAAATTAGCTATATTCAAGGCCAAAAGATTGTGAGGATGGTGATATTCATAACTTTGATCAAGGAGTTGCTGCCTATGTGAAATGCAGGAAATGCAGTCTTGGACATGTAAATTAGATAAAAAAAATTAAAAGAAAAAAAAAAGAAAGACTTGTTTGAGGCCTTTTAATATTTTAACCTATAAAGTTGATCCATGATCTCATTAACCCATTTTTTTTTATTTGACCCACTAAAAGGCGAAGGCAGCACCTGGCACAGGAGGGCAGTGCCTCCAATATGAAAGCTATGAATATATACTTAAAATGAATTCTATGAATGTGCCCATCCGAAGATGAGACTTTGAGCAACATTTGGACATTTCATAATAAGAAACTGCAAAAATTGTTAGTGTTTTTTCAAAATATAGTGTCAAAGTGGTTCATTTTCTTTGTCAAAATGATGAAAGGAAGATGAAGAGGCAAAGAGGGAGGAATCCCACATAGAAGGGAATTGGAAAAGTAAGTGGGTATATAATAAAGAACTCCACTTACTTTAATACTTATGTGGTGTGCTAAGGTGTATGCATGTGTACCGAGTATGGTGCGAAGCACCATACGAGGAACGATCGCACGCACGCATGCACGCGCGCGCGTGTGGCAGTGGGCTGTGAGGCGCAATGTGGCGCTTTGATGGCGCACTTTGCACTTCGGACGTGCGCATCGTCGCGAGACGCAATTAGACGCCTTTAAGTTTTCGTGACGAAAACTAGGCCGTCGGTGCAACGGATCGGGTCGGATCCGACCGTTAGCAGCTGAGTGGTTACACTTGCACTGGTTCGGGTTATGCCCGAACGGTTGCACCTGTTAGGTAGCTGGGTGGTTCCAGTTCGGGCCAGACCCACCTGTTGAGAGCTGGTTAGTTACCAGATCTGGACCGTTAATCTTAACGGTTTCTAATCCGACGGTCCAGATTGCTTGGGTGCATGATGAAAGGGTATGACCCTTGATTAGCAACCACTAGTGCTTTAAATAGAGCACAATGGTCCGAAAATCTGACCATATAAATGAGCCTCTACTCTCTTCTCCTTTCTGCAGATCTTTTACAATAAGAAATTTCTGCAGAATTTCTTAGTTGTAAACCCGTTATCCAGTACTTCATACACTTTTCTGTGGAGTGAATATCGTGTGTGCAAGCGCTATTCACTAGTGCGCTTCGTTGTATCTTGGAGGGTATTTGCCTGTAACCCGCTGCACACCAATTTTAGGTGGGGGCAAATATAAACTTAAGGAGAGCGTTTTACAACGTGCCTCGAAGCCGATCCTCTTTCAGTCACAAAGCCATCTCATAATAATCCAACAATCTTAAGTTTATATTCTGCAACAATGGCATTCGTGACGTTGAAAGACATGGGCTCGGATTTCCACCGCTTGGAGCGTTTTGATGGTGGGGACTTCGTTCGTTGGCAAAGGAAGATGCACTTTCTACTAGTAACAGTGAAAGTGTACTATGTGATCGTGAATCCAAGACCTCCGGAACCCGGTGAAAACGAGGAAGAAAGTGTTGCGAAGACACGTGAAAGATTGAGGTGGGATCAAGACGATGAGATATGTCGAGGACATATTCTGAATGGCATGTCCAACACGCTATTCGATGCATATCATACTGTCAAGACCGCTAAGGAACTTTGGAACCAATTGGAGCGTCGCTACATCACCGAGGATGCCACCAGTAAAAGGTTCATCGTTTCTAAATTTTTTGATTACAAAATGGTTGATGGTAGGTCGGTTATGGAACAGTTTAATGAGATTAAAAGTATTCTTGATCGTTATTCCCAACACAAGTTAGCCTTGGATGAGTTTATCGTGGTTACATCTATCATTGATAAATTGCCTCCTTCTTGGAAGAATTTTAGGAACAACCTTAAGCATCGCAAGGAAGACATCAACCTTGACGAGTTGGGTACTCATCTTCGGATTGAGGAAGACTTGCGCAAGGAAGAAAAGTCTAAAAGCGAGGGTGTTTCTAAAATCTTGGCCGTGGAAGAAGGAGAATCATCCAAGAAGAACTCCCGTGAGAACAAGAAAAGGAAGCTTCAAGGAAATGACGACGACGACAAGGACAAGAAGAAAAAACACAAAGGAAAGTGTTTTCACTGTGGCAAACCAGGGCACTATAAGCATGATTGCCGTGCCTTGAAGAAACAAAAAAAGGCGACCGAAAATAATTTAGTCGTGGTAATCAGTGAGGCAAATGTCCTTGAAGATGACGACGCATGGTGGATAGACTCGGGTGCGACAAAGCATGTGTGCAAGGACAAGAGGTTTTTTACAACCTATGAACCGGTAAAGGATGGAAGCCTTCTTTACATGGGAAACTCGTCAATTGTGCAAATTGTGGGCAAAGGAAATGTCGAGCTCGAGTTTACATCCGAAAAAGTTGTCACCCTTACCAATGTTTGTTATGTGCCCGAAATTAGGAAGAATTTAGTTTCGGGTTGTATGCTTAACAAGTTTGGTTTCAAACTTGTTTTTGAAGCTGATAAGTTTGTACTCTCTAAGGGAGGGATTTTTGTGGGAAAGGGATATCTTTGTGAGGGATTGTTTAAACTTAATATTAATAATAAGAATATTATTTCTGCTTATATTATTGAGTCACAATCTTTTCTTTGGCATAATCGTTTAGGACATGTTAATACTAGAAAAATTAATGACATGATTAAATTAAATCTTTTGCCTAGTATGCATGTAGATAAAGGATTTTGCAAGACATGTATGCTTACTAAAATCACTAGAGCTCCTTTTCCAAATGGACAAAGAGAGTCTAAGATTTTAGATTTAATACATAGTGATTTAGGAGATTTTCACTCCTCTCCTTCATTAGGAGGAAACTCATATTATGTGACCTTCATTGATAATTATTCTAGGTATTGCTATGTTTATTTATTGCATAATAAAAGTGATGCCATGCCTAGTTTTGTCACATATAAAAATGAAGTAGAAAATTTTTATGATGCCAAAATAAAAATACTTAGAACCGATAGGGGAGGAGAGTACTATGAGCCACCATTTTTTGAAGAAAATGGCATAGTGCATGAACTCTCTGCACCGTATACACCACAACAGAATGGTGTAGCGGAAAGAAAGAATCGGACATTAGTCGAAATGATTAATGCCATGCTCTCTAACTCGGGTCTAGGAAAAGGATTTTGGGGGGAAGCTTTATTAACAGCTTGCTACATATTAAATAGAGTTCCAACTAAAGGGAATAACGTTACTCCTTATGAGTTATGGAAGAAAAGGAAGCCTAATCTGAATTATTTTAAAGTTTGGGGTTGTAGGGCCGTTGTAAGAGTTCCAGAACCAAAAAGGAAGAAATTGGGTGAAAGAGGCATTGAATGTATTTTCATTGGTTATGCTTTACACAGTAAAGCATATAGGTTCATGGTAGTGGAACAAAATGATTATTATTCTAAAAACACTATCATTGAATCTAGAGATGCCATCTTTGGCGAAAGTAGGTTCCAATCACTTCCTAAGCAAGTTGAGCAAAAGGAAGGTCAACGTGATGTTGAGGAAAACCATGAAAATGAAGTGGAACCTAGAAGGAGCAAACGAATGAGAATTGCTAAAACCTATGGACCCGATTTCTACATGTATTTGGTAGAAGGAACTAGGACGGCAATACAAAACTCCATACCGATTGTTTTAAATGTGGAATCTGACCCTAGGACTTATGAAGAGGCCATGAGGTCTCAAGATTCTTATTTTTGGAAGGAAGCAATAAATGAAGAGATTGATTCAATCATGGAAAATGGAACATGGAAATTGGTGGATTTACCACCTGGTTCTAAACCCATTGGTTGTAAATGGATCTTCAAGAAAAAGTTAAGGGTTGATGGATCGATTGAAAAATTTAAGGCAAGGTTAGTGGCTAAGGGTTTTTCCCAAAAGGAAGGTGTTGATTATTTTGACACTTATGCACCAGTTGCAAGGATAGCCACTATTAAGGTGCTTATTGCACTAGCTTCCATCCATAAGCTAGTTATTCATCAAATGGATGTAAAAACGGCATTCTTAAATGGTGAATTAGATGAGGAGGTATACATGCAACAACCGGAAGGGTTTGTTGTACGTGGGCAAGAAAATAAAGTTTGTAAGTTGATTAAGTCATTGTATGGACTTAAGCAAGCCCCTAAGCAATGGCATCAAAAGTTTGATCAAATTGTGATGTCTAATGGTTTTAAAATACATGAATCGAATAAGTGTGTGTACAGTAAGTTCGATGGCGGTAAGGGAGTTATCATTTGCTTATACGTAGATGATATGCTCATTTTTTGTACTGACTTGGAACAAGTTGTAAAGACAAAGAAATTCTTATCCAATAAATTTGAAATGAAAGACATGGGTGTTGCTGACGTGATTTTAGGAATTAAAATCATAAGGAATAATGGTTGCATAACCTTGTCACAATCTCATTATATTGAGAAGGTGTTAAAAAGGTTTGACCATTTGGATAGCACACCAGTTAGTACTCCGTTCGATGAGAGTATTAAGTTGTCTCCTAATGATGGTAGAGCTGTGAGACAACTAGAATATGCGAGTGCAATAGGCTGTTTAATGTATGCCATGACTTGTACTAGACTGGATATTGCTTATGCAGTAGGAAAACTTAGTAGATATACTAGTTGTCCTAGTAATATGCATTGGAATGCAATATATAGGGTCTTTAAGTACCTTAAAAGAACCATGGAGTTCGGCATATGTTATAATGGGTATCCTTCTGTTTTGGAAGGATACACAGATGCCAGTTGGATTACGAATCGGGAGGATTATGCTTCCACAAGTGGATGGATTTTCACATTTGGTGGGGGAGCAATATCCTGGGGTTCGAAGAAACAGACTTGCATTACTGATTCTACCATGGCAGCAGAGTTTATTGCTTTAGCTGCAGGGGGCAAGGAGGCAGAATGGCTAAGGAATTTACTTTTAGAGGTTCCTTTATGGCCTAAGCCTATGGCTCCGATATCGATAAGATGTGATAGTCAATCAACTCTATCACGAGCATGTAGCGAAGTGTATAATGGAAAGTCTAGACATATTGGTCTTAGACATAGCTACGTGAGGCAGTTGATTACCAAAGGTGTAATCACATTGGAATATGTGAGGTCATTGGAAAATTTAGCGGATCCGTTAACTAAAGGGCTTCCAAGGGAAATGATTATTAGGACCTCACGAGGGATGGGACTCAAGCCCATGTTAAGAATCAGCAATGATGGAAATCTCGACTTAACGCTTGCTAACACCAAGTCTTGAGTTCAACGAGTCAAAAGTACATTATGATGGTGATTGTAAGCACAAATTTTAGTCATCCCAAGGTAATGTGCTTGGTAACCGTAATGAAGAACTAGGGTGAGTATTATACTCTTAATAGGTCTATAAAAGGATCATTCTTTGGAGTGTTAGTTACGATACACTCTTGATAGACCTGACTAGTGAGTGTGAAGTGGGGCCGCTTCTGTCGAGTTTAAAGGGCTTAACTCTAGAGCACTCATGAAAAACAAGATACAAATTACATGGCCATTTATTGTATAAGCAGTTTTCTGGATTTGTGTATGGATAGGAGTTTCATGTGTGATATGTGACCGGCTAGTCAACAAGGATAGGTGGTTCAAAGTTTATCTACCACACTTTTTCAGATTAGTCTTGTTATGTAATCACTAAGTGAAGATTCAAGTCGTAAGACATTTTCATTTATGCATGTACTTCACTGGATAATAAGATCTGGTTTTTTGTTTTGTTTTATTTTATATTTTGTAAAATGGTGGGGATTGTTAGTGTTTTTTCAAAATATAGTGTCAAAGTGGTTCATTTTCTTTGTCAAAATGATGAAAGGAAGATGAAGAGGCAAAGAGGGAGGAATCCCACATAGAAGGGAATTGGAAAAGTAAGTGGGTATATAATAAAGAACTCCACTTACTTTAATACTTATGTGGTGTGCTAAGGTGTATGCATGTGTACCGAGTATGGTGCGAAGCACCATACGAGGAACGATCGCACGCACGCATGCACGCGCGCGCGCGTGGCAGTGGGCTGTGAGGCGCAATGTGGCGCTTTGATGGCGCACTTTGCACTTCGGACGTGCGCATCGTCGCGAGACGCAATTAGACGCCTTTAAGTTTTCGTGACGAAAACTAGGCCGTCGGTGCAACGGATCGGGTCGGATCCGACCGTTAGCAACTGAGTGGTTACACTTGCACTGGTTCGGGTTATGCCCGAACGGTTGCACCTGTTAGGCAGCTGGGTGGTTCCAGTTCAGGCCAGACCCACCTGTTGAGAGCTGGTTAGTTACCAGTCCAGATCTGGACCGTTAATCTTAACGGTTTCTAATCCGACGGTCCAGATTGCTTGGGTGCATGATGAAAGGGTATGACCCTTGATTAGCAACCACTAGTGCTTTAAATAGAGCACAATGGTCCGAAAATCTGACCATATAGATGAGCCTCTACTCTCTTCTCCTTTCTGCAGATCTTTTACAATAAGAAATTTCTGCAGAATTTCTTAGTTGTAAACCCGTTATCCAGTATTTCATACACTTTTCTGTGGAGTGAATATCGTGTGTGCAAGCGCTATTCACTAGTGCGCTTCGTTGTATCTTGGAAGGTATTTGCCTGTAACCCGCTGCACACCAATTTTAGGTGGGGGCAAATATAAACTTAAGGAGAGCGTTTTACAACGTGCCTCGAAGCCGATCCTCTTTCAGTCACAAAGTCATCTCATAATAATCCAACAAAAATAAGTGAAAATAATAAAACTAAAAGTATAAACTGCATGGGAGCAAGTGGGGTCCACGAAAGTCCTTGCTTCTTCGGCAAACAGATGTCTCATGTTCTCCAACCTCGGCTCCTCCACCTCCGAATTGAAGTCCAATTTCATAATCTTTGCCGATTTCTCCATCTCAAATTAGGGACCTCTTATTCCCCTTACAACGCCTACTCTTTCGTCGGTGCTTCTTTTCTGTATGCTCTCTTGCCTTTTTTCTATTAAGTTCATTGCCTTGCCTAAAGACCATAGCGTTCGATAAGTCATCAATTTGCTTTCTTTCAGTTGAGGTAACTCGTCTTCTTTACTTTTTTGTCAAATTAACGTAAAACGTAATTAATCCGGGGGCTTCAATTTTGGATACGAGAGATTGTGTGATTTTGTAGGTCGACTCCTTTTGTCATTTTGTGTCCAATGTTTTAATGCTGGTTACCTTTATGATGTTGGGTTCTATATATATATATATATATATATATATATATATATATATATATATATATATATCGAAAAGGAAGTTTCTACTATAAAAAGTTCCTATTTTATATCTTATTTGGTACAGCTGACTGGGACAATAAACCTAAAAAGTGCTCCAACGTTGGATTCTGGCTCGTAAGTTTGCTTTGTATTCTCAAGAGTTTATTAATTTCTTAAGTTTTTTTGTTAGGTGCCCACGTCAATCAACTTTTTTGGCTTCAGTGCTGCGCCAAGGTCGCAAGGGACTATTTTGGCAGTATTCTAGTTGGAACATATTTTTATCTCATTTTGCCCCTTTGCACTTGTCACATGAGGTGCATCCGACTACTTGGTGTGCTTTTACGTTGTAGGAATAGATGAACCTTGTAAAATAATCAGAACCATAGTTAAAAGAGAATTATGAACAGACAGAACCTCTTGCATCTCAGTCCAGATTTTTAAAGGTTTATAAAAGATGTACCATTTTGTTATAATACATTCGTTTTACTTATACCAACATTTTGTATTTTGAAAATATCAATACAGTCTTGTGTACTTTATAATTCGATTTGAACGCACCCACAACCCCAATCTTTGCCCATACCCGCAACCCCAGAACATTCCAGTGCAATTGGGCCATTGCTGCTCGCCACACATCCCCTTCCCTCATTAGCACCACCGCCACACAACACAGTGGAATGGGTGCCACCGCCATGCTATACTTGTCGTCATCAACAAATCGAATCACAGAATCTATCTGAAATCTATACAATCTCTTTTCTTCTTTTTTTCTTTTCACTTGGAGAACGAAGTTCACACAAAATGAATTGGACAATTAAGGCTGAAGAGCATCATGATTCGTTAATATAGAAAGATTAGAGATTTTGTGAATAAGGTGTTGCTAGCATGTCCTAGCCGTGCACTTGTGACTCTCCATCAGGCCTATTTTCCGCAACACGTTTCCATTTTTTACGGACAAAGTTCAATGCTGCCAAGTTCGTCAACCTTAGGCGTACGCTCAAGTCATGTACCGTGCCTCTAACACGAAATTATTTATTTACGTGTTGGAATTGATGCCATAGGCCATGCCTCAAAACTATTTTAAGTGTTATAATCGATGATGTGCCTTCCCCCAATGGGGACGGCCCAAGATTTTCTCTCCTTGGGGGCTCCATGCTCCGCAACACCCCGTGATCTCGCCCGAGTACCATCTTTCCATTACACGCCCTGGGCATGACGCCTATCTTAAAGACACTGTCACCGCGCTGAAGTGCCCTTTCTACCTTACGTGCTCTAGGCACAATACTCGTCTCCGCGATACCGATAGTAAGGCCCAAGCGTTGTCTCTGAGTTGTGTAGCCCCGGCACGACGCCTATCTCCACAACACCCATAGCCGCACCTAATCATCGTCTTCGAGTTACGTGCCCTCGGCATGAAACCCGTTCTTACACCCAAGCAATGCCTCTATGTCACAAGCCCTAGCACGACACCTAACTATGTAACACCAGTCACTGCGCACTTGTATCGCGACGTTCGGTAGTGCCCCAGCACCGCCTCTTTCTATACATGCCATCGGCACTACTTCCCTCCACTGCACATATACAAAGTTGTTGTGTCATGTTCTTGTGCATAAAACCTAATGACCGCGCCTGAGCGTCGTCTTCATTAATTGTGTCGCCTGCACTACACACATCCCGCTATGCCCATGCGTTGCACCCCTTATACGGTCGTACCTCTCAACATTCAGTCACACTGCCATGTTCCCAGTGTTGGTTTATTCTTTCACTACCATGTGCCCCTTTTATTGGTCGTAAAACATGTTTTGACATATTCTTTAGGGTATGCAGCATCCTTCTAGGTAGGCGATTCCTCTGGTACACTACCTCAGGGAGCTCGAAGTACTCAACATGAAGACTGCCCTCCCTCTAGATACGTGAATTATCCAGCACACTACCTCGGCCAATTGAGTAGGCAATGCCTCCTGGGACACTACCTTGGCACGATCCGAGTGCTCGAGCACAAGGACTCATCCTGAGGATAGGCCACTCTTTTTGGATATTATCTCTATCAGGGAATTTCGAGCGTTCCGGCATGAGGACTCCCCTCCTACTAAGTAGACGACTATTTCGGGGCACCACCTCAGCCCGTCAGGTAGGCAACTCTTCCGCGACACTATCTTGGTGTGTCGAGTAAGGGTTCTTTTCAAACACTACCTCGCCCAATCGGGTAGGCGACTCTTCCAGGACAAAGCTCTGAGTGCTCTAGCGTAAGGACTCTCTTCCCCTTTTCGCAACATGTAGATGACTCTTTTGTGACACTACTGTGGCTCGTCGGGTAAACTCCTCTAGGAAACTACCACGGCATGTCAGGTAGGCGACTTCTTCTGGACTCTACCCCAGTCCATTGGGTAGGTGACTCCGCTAAGAAACTATCTTGGCACCCTCCAAGTGCTTCGACACAAGACTCACCAGCGGGATAGGCGAATCCTATGGGACACTATCTCCTCTAGGGTGTCTGTGACTTGTCTACGTACTCCAGCACTAGAGGTTCTTCATCGGCACCCCTAGAGACCATAACCCCCGAGTCACTTTGAGACGAGAGCAGGACTTTAGAGGCCACCTTGCCTAGTCCGTCTGGCAATTGTGCGTAGGGACTCTCCCTTATCACTGTTAGGTTCTCTACATCTCTTAGCTCCCCACATGGGACTCAGCAAGGGCTTTGGACTGGTAGCTAGATCAAAGGATTCTCTAGCCACATCAGTATTGTGTGAGCCAGTCTTTCTAAACAGACAAAGCGAAGCTATGCGGGACAGGCCAGATGGATATGCGATTCGATCGTACGTGGAGCACCAACATCTATGGCCTCTTAGTGAGGTGTCATTCCTAGAGAGTGTGACGTCTTGCTTGATAGCATCACTGTCTCAACCCTTGTAAATAGGGAACTTGAAAATTCATTTTTTGAGGACTTTTCAACTTATTTGTAAAATTCATTTTCTCGCTCTAGAGTTCCAGAGATAAAGAATTGTAGAGAAAAAAACACATAGGACCCTGACTTTGGAACTTGACTCTGGACCTAAGTATTGGACTGTGACTGTCGTCATGTATTTAACTCTTGCCTTCGCCTTCGTAGTGCTGCCACTCTTTAGGTTCTATTTGGAAAGTCTTGGTCTATGTTCTTGTTTCGTCCTTGCACTGTACCACTTCAACACACTTGACATCTGACTCGAATTGCATTCTTTATGGCACCTCCTTGTATATTGCAAACCCACTTCATTGGCATCATAAGGTTTGGTAGTTTGGCTTTTGAATTGAACAATTAGGGATTTGGTTCATTTGATGGGTTGATGAAGAAAGTAAACGATGAATGTCAAGTGGACTTTTGCAAATGAGGTGGTGGTGGCAGGTGTAAGTGGCATGTATAAGTGGAGGTGGGTCTCATCGGGGGTAACTAGGGGGTGGTGGGTAGTTGGGGGTGGGCTACTTGGTGGTGCGGTAGTGAGATGGTGTTGTAACGATAGAGGGTTGACAGAGGATTGATGATAGGTTGGTGCAGCGATGGTGATGGTGAAATTGAAACCATCGTGGCCAGCAATGAAAGCTGGTGGTAGTGGTCAGACATAACAACGTGCCATCGTCAATGAAGGACTTGATGGACAGGGAAAAGGGATGAGGTGGGAGAGGAGATGCTTGATTTGGTATAGGGCTTCAACCAGCAGCAGGACAATTGGTGGGATGCATTTTCGAGTTTGTGGTTGATGGTTGTGCGGCTATAGTAGGGACAGTGGTTGTGCAGTTGTTATGGGGACGGTGGTTGGCGGTGTGTGAAAACCAGGAAAAGGGTGGGGTTTTCCCGTTAGAGAATAAAGATGTCGAAAAAGAAGGTTCAAGGCAAAGAAAGGGTAAAATTGTCTTTTTATCAAATGCATTAAAGTCATTTGTATTTCAGTAAATGACTTATTTAGTAGGACTAATTACACATATGTTCCTGAGGTTAGGGTATAATTACAGTTAAGGACATTAAGTTTCAAAATGTAACATACCATGACCAAAAACTTTGAAAATGTAACAGCCGTATCCATCCGTCACGGTTCCGTTAAAAAATTCTACTTTATGGCTTATGTTATGTCATCATTACGTATTTTTAAAATGACACTAATGCCCTTATACTGTATATACCAAATAATTTTTAAAGTCTTTATTTATTTTTCTTTTTTTTAAGAAAATTAGGAATAACCCCAGATTATATGCCCTTATACACGTAATTGCCTCCTGAATTCAAGAATTAGGATTTATTAGATCCCTAATTTTCAAATTAGGGTTCCAAAACCCTAATTTGAAAATTAGGGTTCAATTATCAGAAATCTCTAGCTCCCTTAGAAAACCTATTTCAGATTACAAAAGCATGAGCATTTTTTCTAACAACTTAGATTCCTTTCTAACAAACTCTAATTCATTAATAGTGGAGAAAAGAGGAGTTGACCGTTGGTTCAGCTACAAAATCGACTTGGGAGTTGGGTCTTCCTTTTGGGCCTGGTTGGGCCACATGCTATTGCTCATGCTGCGTAACAAGGGAAGGGGGAGGCAGACGGGTTGAGGAGTAGGGGGAGGCAGACGTGGAAGGTAAAGGCAGGTGGGGTACGGAGCCGGGAAAAGGGGAGGAAGATGGGGTGGCTGGGTGACGGGGAAGGGGGGCGCAAGCGGGGTGGGCAGTGACGAGGGGAGCTTGAAAGACAAAAATGGGGTTAGTGGGGTTGGGGTGGGGTTAGGCGTGAGGAGGTTTTGATGGGGGGGAGGGTTGGTGGTGGGGAAGAGTAAACAGTAAAGTAGTAAAGTCTTTCCTTTTTTTTTAAAAGGAAGTAATGGCATTAGAAAAAGAATAAGGTTCCAACTTAGGGGCAATAAAGTCTTTTCATTAAAACTGTTAGGGTTTTTACGTTCGGTCAACGGATACAAGTGTAATTTTTTCAAACTATTGTTCTTACCTGTAATCATATCTTAACATTAGGGACATAAATGTAATTAGTCATATTTAATATTTTTGATAATCGTTAAACATACCTAACGGTGCACAAATTTACTCAAATTCTAAAGGACCAAAAATGAAGACTTACCCAAGTTCTGGCTCGCGCGTTTGTTAAGGGGGTTATGCAGAGGTAAAACATGCGTAAGCCATTGCACTGTTCATCTGGTTGGGTTTCCTCTTCTTCACTATTTTGGCTGGTAAAACTTGAAAGCTTGTCTGTTTTTTAATTCTTGTTCAACGCGTTCGCTTGCAATTCCAATTCAGATCGATCACCCCAAACTTTACCCGCTCCGCACCAAATTTCTGAGGATTCTCAAATCTAATCTGTTCAAAGATCGGAGGCACGTCTCTCCTGTCTGAGAGAAATGATAACTCGCTCCAAACTCGTCGAGCAACTCAGAGATTACCAGATCCGATCCGAGCATAAGTACACGGCTCTCACCATCTTCTCTCCCAAACCTAATATCGCCACCTGGTATCCCCTCTCCTAATATGTTATTACTCGTTGATTCCGGAATTTGCGTTTAATTGTCATAATACGGTGTTTTTGTTTTAAATTATGTTTGTTCGGTATCTATGAAGTACATTTGAAGTAGTTAGAATGAGACGATATTGTTAGAGTAATGTTGGATAGAGAATTATTTACCTAGTTTTGCGTTGCTTGTTCAAGCGTGTGTGATTTATAGATGCAAGAAGCGTCAGAAGAATGTGGAATGAATTGCCACATCAATACAACTTTTGGAGGAGGGTCTCAAAAAAGGCAAAATTGGCTTCTGTTATTATCATAAGAAGTTAAACTATTCGTTGTGGTAATCGGGCTACCAATGGCCTTTCTGGACCAGAACGGGTTCCTTGTTGTCACGCGGGGGCGATGTGTCGAGGCGAGTCAAGATCACATGCTGGATTCTTTGTTATAGACTCAATTGAACTGAACCTTTGTTGCAAACACATTTGGTCAGCATTCTCTGATCAGAACATACAGGAAACAGACAGTGATTAATCAGGGTCATCTCCGTGGCGAGGTTCATGAAATGTGATTGTAGGTTTCAAAAACTTGTGCAGTATGGACATTTATCATGGACCATATTTCGACCCTAGTGTTATGTTGTACTGCTTGAAGCTTTACAAGTGTTTTAGTGCTTGAAGCTTCTTGCCCAGAAGGTAATGCCGAATTGGTCTCTTTTTGGCTAGAATTTCAGCCGTGTAGCTCTCAAGCTTGTCTTTATAGCCTTCTATCCAGTAGTTTAGTTTGTGGGATACCATGGTTTTCTCCTGCTTCCTCATAAGTTATCCCTTGTATTTTGTCTTTCTAAAGCCTTTATGCACATTCTCGAATATCCAAAAGGGAATTAGAGGCAGCTCCTTGTGAGTGTTCCCCGCCTGTTGTGTAGGACTTAATACAAAAAGACTAAGCACCATTGTATGGGTCTTCCTTTACAAAGGATATTGAAAAAGCTTTTCTTTGGAAATGACTTTAGCAGGTCTGAGTGGAGAGAGGCATTCTATTAAGGTCAGGAAGTCTTGTTTGATAATTCCTCCGTTCCATTGGATTTTGCCTCTTACTTTCGCGAATTCCTGATAGACTTAGTACATGTAAACATGTTGCCTTTGATTGATTTGACCCTAGCTTGACTTACCAAAAGAAACTTACTTTACCTATGATTGCCATTTGACTTCAGTTGAATTTTACATGTACCAAAATATATTCTAGAAGTTCATAAAATGTAAAAGGAGAGAATCCATAGGACGGAGGGAGTAGTTCCTATCTTTGTGTGTTGCATAGCTACGCGGAACCTTATTGTAAATATTTTTTTGTGCAAGCCATTAGATATGCTAAACTAGGAAACTAGGTCACTTTTAGGGTTTATTAAGGTTTGGGGACATCTTCCTTCCGAGTTTTGTGCTGTTATTGTTGATTGCCTGACTCAAAAAGTTGTGGTAATCTACTGCTTCTTTTCTAAAGGAGGAGTTTCCTAATCTTTGCATTCATTTGCGAGAATAAGTGCTCGACTAGCTTTGCTCTAGGGAGTACCACGACCACCCAATCTTTGTCGCTCTTAATAGCTATAGTTTTTACATGGAAGAAAGATCTTAGTAGCTTCAATTTTTCAGAATGTTTGGAGATGGTTGCCTTGTTAAGCTGGAATGGCTTATGTTTTCCAGAATTCATCTCATTGTTTCTTTAACAAATAGATGGAGGGCAAATCAAGCATGAAACTTGTTTACTCTTTGTAGCTTTAGTTTCTGTTTATGAGCACCTTGTCATGCTTGGTCGGAAATCTTGTGAATGTGTCTTTTGGTGGTGAATAGGTTTTTATACTTGGCAATGCTTTCCTGATGGACCGAATTCCAGATAGTTAACTATCACTGAGGATAGTGGTGATTAATGCTCTCATCATTTAGCTTAACATGACTGTCAGGACTCAGGAGCTCCTTTAGCTGTTTTGGTTTATATGCATGGAGTCAGAGTTGATAGTAATAATGGGACAGATTATGCATTGTTAGTATCATTGTTCCTTTTTTTTGTTTGAAAAAGGAATATCACTGGCTCCAATGCAAGTATAAATGGGATAGTACCCTATATGTTTTTATTCGCTTTCTGGCCAATTCTGATCTCCAGATGGAGCTATTTGCTGTCTATAATATGTACTTGTGACCTCAACTTATATGCTCTCTATTTTGCTTATTGTGGCAATGTTGTGATGTTCGTGACGTGCTTCCAAATCCAGGCTGGCGTAACTTATAATTATGATGGGGAAGTGGAATGTCAATTGTAGTGATCTAGACCACTGACAATGGGAGGGTTTTTTAATGTTTGAATATGTAAAACTGAACTTCTCACTCTTATTTTAATCAGTTCTGCTTTTCCTAGCAAAGTCCCTTGCGAAGCGCAGGTCCTTATAAACGTGTAACTTTTCGTTTGTGTGTACTTGTTAGTCATTGTGACTTTGGTATTGGACGGAAAGGGATAGTAGAGCTTTCGAGGGTGAAGTTGTCCTTAACAAAGTGAAAGCATATCTATTTGGTTTACTCTGTGCAGTAGGCTGAGGATGATTTTTCTGATTGCATGATGCCTACTTAGCATTCTTGGCCAGCTTCTCCTTGTCGAGTGTATATGTTCACTCTATTCGGGTTTGACCTTCTTTGGTAGAAGTAGTGTGAACGGACTTATTGGTTGAAATATTCTGAAACATCGAGTTTGGATAGGTCAGAGTGGAAGAAAAGGATTCATGTACCAGTTGCAGCCAAATTGGGAAAGCCTTAGGTGACTTGAGTTGAGTGGTTGCTATGTTACTGGTTCATAGCATCTCATTGCTCAGCTGCTTACGTTTCCAACGTCCAAAAATAAAGGAAACCATGAGTAAGTGGATTACTTGTCCCACTAACAGTTGAAAACCATTCTAATATGCAGTCATTTTTGTCAGCCGATTGAGCGGTAATTTAGATCTGAATTACCACCATCAGGCTCTAAATTTAGTGAATGGGATTGCTGATTTTTGGTTTCAGGGACTGGTTTACTACAGCGAAAAAAATAATGGAATTGTCATTGATGATTTAATCATGCGACGACACAAGTTTTATAAATGACAAGCCAAGTTATTGTTGTAGCGAAACCAGCATCTGTTAGCCACAAGGGCTAATGCACAAAATACAGTTTGCCCAGTTATATGTGGATTGATGTTTGATTTTGCAATTGAAATTTTTATTGAATTTACTCGTGGGTCATTATGATCTTTGGGTTCCATAGGTGTTGAGAAGGCTTGTTTTCTATTTCTTCTTCATAAGGATTATCACAACAATCTAAATTTTTGGTCTGAACCATAGTCGATTAAATGGTTGCCTTTCACTTGAGTTGTTTGCCATTTCATGAACAGATGTGCTGGAATGTACCCATGAGACATATTTTTACTCATCCGTCGTTATGTTTCTCTTCTGAAATGATATGTTTTAGTGGCATAATATGTTTTCAAAAATGAGCGCATAATTGTGACACTTATCTACTATATGGAGCATTAGTCAAGATAAACTGTTAAGAGTCCTGCCATTATTGTTAGACATTGCTTTCTACAAACACTGCATTTAATTTAGCAGAAGACATGAAGACATACAATATTTGATGGGTTTCGGGGCACAATTAGATAACTTCAGTCTATAAGCTGTCTAAGAAATTTTAGTTTTAAAAATTGAATCACCTTCTCACCATAGGCAATTTTAGTTTCAAAAAGTGATATTTCATGGAAGCATGTATGTTGTTAAAGATAATAGGCTATTATTGAAGAGTTTCATGTTCAGCTCATGTTGGTAACCATAAAATACTTTGTCAACTTTCTGCAGGGCTGACGTTGCTGTGGCTATCTTCTGGGGCTTAGTATTCACTGTGCTCGTAGTATCATCGTATGTGACCCTCTACTTCAGACATTTTTGGCTTTCTTTTCTCATTATATGCGTTGGCATTCTTCTTCCCATACACCTGAGAGTTTCTAGGCAGTCACTTGCAAGGAAGAGGGACAGAAGATTGATGTTACCTTTGTCCATGTGAATTGACATCTAATTATACTGTCGAAGCTGGATTATTCAATCAATAGGCATACTGCCGTATTTTGGTATAAATGCCTTATATTAGGATGTTTAGAAACTTCAAGAGTTGATCATTCCAGGACACTTGCCAGCTCCTATCAGTAGAATTGGTATGTTCTAGTTCTTCTTTCTTCATTACCCATACACAGAGCTTTGAGAATTTGCTAAAGCATTCCTTTCACATGTAAATTCCACACATGTGGGTTAGTTTAAAAGGCAATCTAAATTTTTTTGACCTCAACTTGCTTGTCCCAGAGATAATTCTGGTCCTCAGATTGAGTTGTTAGATGCTGTGTTAAAGTATTTTCATCATTAAGAAGGGAAGACATTAAGAAGGGAAGATGAATAACAATTGACCAGCACAGAAACTGAAGAGAGTAGAACATTAAGAGTGGTAAAATGAAGTGGTTAATAGTCAAAGTTTGACTTTGAAGTGGATTTATGGCTCCCTTAGGTATATCTTTTGCCTCAGTATATGCATGCAGTGCCATTAGTTTGAGCATGTCCTTACCCACACAAACGAGCATGTTTTCTTCTGGAATTATAGCCCGTTGCAAGATATCAGAGAGAACCTTGGATGCATTAGTTAGTTTATGAACGAAAAGTTTTTGAGTGTAGCTAGTTGCAAGTGGCTAAAACACTCCCTCAATACTAGGTAGGTGAAACGGTGTTAGGAAGAGTGTATTCCAACGTTCTAATAAGTATAAGACAAAGGCAAAGATGCCAAGGATGAGTTATTTTGATTGTCAAATATGCTAATCCACTAGCATCATTGTTAAACACCAAAATTTTGTCGGTCCTCGCACATAATTTTACTTACCTTTATGAGTGGGGTGGCTTAACATATTTATAACCTGTTTGGGATTGATTCTCGAAAGCAAATTTCAGAATAAATATTAATCAATTTTCAGAATCAGCTTTAAGCTATTTTCTGTAAGATTAGCTTTAAGCTATAAATGATGTTAAAATATAAAAAAAAACCATGGCGCACGTGAGCTTAGAAAAGCTGGACAGCCTTGGAAAACTTGGTTTTTTTGTTCTCTTTCCTAGATGGTCCTATCCAGCCATTTACTAAAAGCAGTCTCAATGCACAAATGAGCACAAATTTAGTGTTTGAATAAAAGGTACTCAAGGTCTTTGCAGTTAATAGGGAATTCTGGTACTTTACCTGAACAAATATGATTATGAAAAAGTGATTATTCCATAACCCTGTTTTCCTTCAATTACGATCTAAATCAGTTAGCTTCAAAAACTGATTTAATTAGTTTGTATGTTTGCCAAACACCTAACAACCTGATTTAATCCAGATTAAATCGAGTTTGATCATCACAGAATCAATCCCAAATGGACTCTTAGGGAGTACAATAGCACTCCCAGAAGGATAACTCTCTAAACTTTTGTCATCAGACGACCTTACTTAAACAGCATCTGTTTTATAGGCTCGTATGTCTGTTTCCTTAATATTCAAGGAGACAGGGACCCGAGTCTGTTGGATGAACCATGACGGCATGATCAGATCACGATTAACAGCTCTCCTGGCCCAGTGTGGTTCCAGCTGTGCGGCAGAGGGTCATTCTCAGCCAGTTAAATGGTTGGGGGGATCATGCGGTTATCGGACAGACCTAATCTAATCCAATCTTTTACTTGTCAAAAAAAAAAACTCATAGCATAAATCCACTTAAATGGGTAAGTTCATTTTCGAATTTCAACAGATTAATTGGCCCAAAACTGGAACTGTGAAGAGATTATAAGTTAGCCTTGATAATATATTCCTAAGTTGTGAAAAATGAGTAGGTCTGAAAAATTACACTCTCCAAATCCTTCATAAACTGGAGAGTGGAGAGCTTTATGGGTAATATGTTGTGCTTTGGATGAATGACAAGAAGTTAATTTTTATGACCATTGTGCTTGCAGCAATTTATTAATGACTGTTGGTGCAAATTGTTGCGTGCCACTGCCAGTAGTATTTGATAATTACAAGATTTGCTAATGGACATAGTATTTACACTCTTTTGAGGATGTTTTTAGCAGCAAATAGCTGTTTATAACATCATTCCCATTTGATGTTAGTGCATCTATCCCATTTGTCTATTGTACAATTTATGTGCACCTCTGGGGTTACGGTCCCCTAGTTGGACCATAACCACACAGATGCACTTGAATTAAGAAAAGAATGCTGATCGTACTGGGTATCATGTGTGAGACGTGATTGGTTTCAGTTAACTGGTATATGGCCATTCAATACATGCGCTCCCCTCAGAGTCCCTTTAATTTGCCCTTTAGATATGCAAATTGATGAAGAAAATTAATTGCTCTTGCTTAAAATACCCTTTTTCTCTGTTTCAACATTTCAAAGAAAAACTATTCTAAGTTCTACTTGATAGTTGCTTTCTCTTGTTGTATGTTTGTGAGCTTCTCTTCAGTTGATAGTTTCATAGACCGGATCGATGGCTTTTTATAACATGTGGAAAGCAACTAGGTTTGAGGTTGCTATTGAACTCTTGTTTGTGCGTGAAATTTCATTAACCTTTATGAAGGGCTTGCTGTATGAATATTCTATGCCAAACCGTGGAAGTAATGACTACTAGTTCTTTCATTGTATAATTATATGGATAATTCTAATTTGGAGATGGCGGTTGACCGGGGATACTGTCATGAAGGTGTTGGGAGCGTGTGTGTGGTTGTCTGAAGTGTTGATGGTGCGATGGCCTAATGGCAAGATTTATGGTAAGCACCAGAAATTAACGTAGATTATGCTGCAGCAGTGATACATGCTACGGTTTTATAAAAAGAATGGACCTCGAGAGGGTACTATCAATAATTTCTTAAGCGGAGTTTGATATTAGACCGAGTAATTCTTTTACTGTTGATACTTAAGAAACTTTGTAGCATATAATGGAGATGAGGGTTATTCTTTCAGCTATGGTGACGAAAGCGGATGGCCAAAACCCAAAAGTTGTTGGAGGCTTGTCTGGTGGCTCTCTTGTGGATTCGCCCTGGAATTTGGTTCGGAATAGTGGTCACTCTTAAAAACTCCTAACACAGCCACCCCCACACCCACCCACCCCCCCCCCCCCCCCCACCCCAAAAAAAAAAAAAACCCACTCTTCCCTCTACTAACCTTGATATTAAGGGCCTAACTGCGTAGGTTCTACAAAGTAGAAGCAGATGAAGCTACATGTGCATGTTGTAAAGGAAACTTTAAATAGGATGTGGTTTGCATGTGAGCTACCGCTAACTTGACGAAGTTGATAGATGATTTATCCAAAGGAACTTTAAGATCCATCTGCCTCCTTAATCTAATATACTTCTAATAGCTTTATTTGGTTTAGTTGTCATATAATTAGTCGCCACCTCTTGCTTCAAGGTGATTTGACAAGTGAATACTCAGTTACGTTGTTCTAAAAGGCCGAAAGTCTCGGCCAATCAGTGCTCCACTTGGCCCAAAACAATATTTTAAGACGTTACTCCTCTTTGGGTTATATTAGACAAACGCCATAATTGAGACCTTTAATTGCTGTACTGAATATTGATTAAGCTTAAGAACTGTTGATGCTGATGTTTCTTTAACCCTAATTATGACCCATACCACCGATGCATGAATCCTGATCGTCAAACAACCATATTGGGGACCTCAAGGCTGGACGTGACACAGCCGAAAGCTAAAGTTAGTGAGCCATAATCACCATCTCTCTTTTCAAGCTTCAAGGCTATGATCTTTGCTACATTGAGATGACCCAGGACTGGATGCTCAACTGACGCAGTCTCTTCAAACTCAAATTTGTTATTTAGATGCTAAAATACGAAAGTCATTTGTAGCCAAACTCATTCATCAACTGCTTTTGCAGAATCTTAACAATTCGTAAACGCCGTAATTTCATTTACGCACCCTTCAGGTCCCTACTAGTTGCTGTGTGTTAAATGAACTTTTCCAATTTTGTGATCGAGATCTCAGTACAAGAAGAACATGTTGCTCAACTTATTCTTCTAGTTCCTGATGGTAACAAATGTTAGTAACATTCTCTCTCTCTCCCTCCTCCCTTTGTGCTGCTATATCAACTTGCACCCCAAAGCATCATCAAGATCATTCTTTGGGCCTCGAGGATCCCAATCGGTCAACACTGCAAGATATGGCCATGATGGCATTTGCTCGGAATTCTCTGAGCGTTGTGCGGCCACGTTTGGCAGAAACGACGCGTGCACAATGATTGCTTTGAACGTCTTTTTCTTTGGAGAAGTGTAGTAATTGGAATTGAGGTGGTGGATTGTGTACATGGACGGAGGCTGACACAATGATCTATTTGCTTCCTACTTTAGCAGTTGGCTTTTACTACAACGACATGGACTTTTCATCAACATTAGAGATCAAAGAAGATTGGAGGGGTGGTATGGGAAACTGTCGGCTAACACAACCAAAAAAACCAGTCTTCATCTATATATATACATACGTACGTACGTATCTTAATTGGAGAGATTCGGTACCAATCTTCGTGGAAGTTTCTTCTTTGGTCAACAATAATACAGCCGAAGTTCTTTGCTCTTCAACAATGATAGGATTGGGAGTTGGGTGGTGTGAAATCATAATTGTTCCTATCCTAACACTTAGATTAGATTTTGTGGTAACGAGAGAAAGACATTAATAGAGATTTCATGTAGTGGTTACACACCTTTACGGGATATAAAAAAACATTGCAAAATAGTCATGACATGTCCATGACATACAAATATCAAGCCCATACATATGACTGTACCTACGTTCGGGTATGACATGCGAATTTATTTAAACAAAAAACATGTTTTCTCTAAATGTTCAATTTCCGCTCTATAACAAAAAAGGAACGGAAGTTGCTACGGAACAAAAGTCGTATATAATTGGCACCACCACATTAGTGATGATGTCTTTCAAAACACAGATTGAAAAGCCCATCATCAGCTTTATTTTAAATCAAAAACTAATCAAGGAATTTTGTCTCTCATTTTCGTTGTTGTGCCCCTTCTTTTGTTTTCCCGGCTGTGCAGGGCTTTTCGAACTTGTCTGATTTTGTGCCACTACTTTCCGAAGACAAAATATGGAAGTGAAAGAATGCACATCGCAACCCCTAATTAGATTATGTGATGCCCGGAACAGTTTGTAGTTCGTCCTTTTGCCTTTGATGTCCAGCGGGCTAAATGAGCAATCTTTGTTGCGTACTTGTTATCAGGTTTAGAGCGGTGAATAGTTTTTTTTTTTCCTTTCGTTTTTAAGATCATCGTGGGCACATAGGGGTAGGAGGCGCATTTTCACTGATCTATGGGCAAATAAGAGATCGGTATCTATGTCTGTCGTGGTTATATCAGTATTTATGTCTGTCCTGTTCAGATCATTATTGCTGCTCTTGTGTACGACGCTATTTTGCGGTAATATTTTTGCTCTTTTGTATAACATTATTTTGCATCTAATGTATCTGTTACTAAGACACTTGCCGTCAACTCAAGAAAAGATATCAGCAACTAAACTAAGTCTAAGTCAGTCAGAGACATACATTCTCATGTTTAGAAGTTCACGTGATTTGTAGTTATAGTGAAGTACATGCAAGTTTATGTCTTGAAATTGCAATTGTACCTGAAGGTCGGAATGTGCACAGCCACAAATTTCATCATGTTCTATAGGGCTTGATCTCGTGAACTCACTCTAGCTTTGAGCTTAGGACAGAGGTAGGATACACGCTAAGATCATGCTCTCTTAGATCATAGCGCTAGGATGCACGAACGTGCTTATTGCATGAAAATAGATATATTTACTTTGATTAAAGTTATTACATTAGATGATATCTTAACATTTAAATTACCACAAGTATATGTGATTGGTGAATTACTTTCGATGGCTCTAGACTAATAAACCACAAGGGGGGATGTGCATATACCTGAAGGTGAAATTTGGAAAATGAGCTTTTTACTATTGTCACATCCATTTACTTCACTTTCCAAAGAAAGAAAGAAGGAAATTAATCTTACGTATCTCGTGCAAATTTATTTTTTGTAATAATTTCACTAATAAACATATTAGATTGCTCAAACGGTCCTCATTAATTCCGACCACAAAAAATTTTCTTTTTGTTTAAGGGTCATGGATCGTAGTACTACCATCCTAATGTCTCCAATAATAGGCAACCAAGAGGGGTTTGGATTCAACGCTAGCAATTAGGGTTCCTAAAGTAAAAATTGATGATTGTTAGGCAAAAGATGAAGACCTTTACTTTGTACTACATGTCTCCTCTTTGGGCTCCCTCACACTGTTACCGGAGTCAGCATCCCAGCCGGTTGGTCTCACTGCAGATCTTCGGCTTGACGTTTTGTGGCATATTACTGGCTCCTTGTTTATTAATTAATTAATAAGGTCTTTAATTAAGTGAAATTCAACTGGGTGTCCAATCAAATGGGGTTGTAAAGGCTCCTTTAGTGATGGGCCTACGCTAAAGTACGCAGTTGGTGCGCATTAAGTCTCGCCATGTGTCTCGCCCCACACGTGTTAAGGCTGGAGGCAACAATGATTGGGGCAGGACACTTGTTCATCTCGAGGAGGGCCAGCCCGCACGAGTGGTTAGCCTGATGCTTCCAAAGCCTCCACCAATTGGCTGCTTTATTTGGCCTAAAGCCTACAGAGCTGCAGAAAAGCGACTCTTAAAGGTTTCGAGGAGTCGGTCACGCAATTACCCCTGGTTGGTTCTATTTTGAGTTATTAATTTTAATTATTACTTGGTACCCTTGAAGTAAGAAAGTTGATTTAAAAAAGTAGTCAACAAAAATTAAAAGTAGTCAATAACTTATAGTAAGTGAACGCAAAAGTATCACAGTACCGTAGAAAACTTTTCTGTGACTATAAACCAAATGACGTAGTTTCAGAAACGTTCATTTTTTTCCCTCTCTCTTTCACCACCACCACCATTTCGGTCTCCACCCGTAACCATATCTCGTCATCACCGTGACAGTCTCTCACTAGTCACCCCACGCACCATCACAGTCCCTACTAGCGTAGCAAAGAATTATTGGTGGGATCTAAATGAAACGTGAGTAGGATTCAAGGACCCCAAGTAGGGAGTGTGTTCCCACGACTCTCGTTACTTTGCAGGCGTGGTTGTGATGACAGCTGGGAGATGCCGGTAATGGCTAGGCGAGATATAAAAAATGATTAGGGTTGCAAATTTAAAAGTAAATGACCTCTTTACGCTTAATAAATTTATGCATTTACGCTTTGAATACAAGGGTAATTGTCTTTTTATTAGTTGTCCTAGAGAAGTTTTTCATGTCATGACAAATTATATGTTCTTCCATTTGTAAAATTGTTTCACGGTTGTAGTATATAATTAGTACTATATTAGTCTTGGACCCCCACCGGCCCACCCCTAACCCAATATAATATATTTATATATATAGGAAGCTGATCCGTTGATAGCGCCAGTAAAATAGGAGATTTTGCTAGCGCGATCTGGCTGTCTACTGACGATCTGTGGACAATCCAGATCTTTTTTTTTTTTACTTTTTTTTAAGTTCGTCCGCTACATTATGTAGCGGATAATTTTTTGACAAAAATACCCTCTAGTCCCATCCGCTACATAATGTAGGGGACAATTGAAACGTTACTTTTCTGACTTTTTTTTTCTCTTTTTCTCTGTTCTTTCTTTAATGTTCTGACACACACACTCTCTCTCCCTTCCATCCGCTACATTATGTAGCGGACATTTTTTGACAAAAATACCCTCCAGCTCTATCCGCTACATTATGTAGAAGACGAGTAGGGTGCACTATTTTTTTCCTCTTTCTCTGTCCTTTCTTTCTCGTACTTCTGACATGTCTCTCTCTCTCACACATTTCTCTCATCAATTTCTGACACTTTCCCTCTCCTTTCTCTCTATTTCCTTCCTCTCTCTCATTTCTCTCATCAATTTATGACACACACACACACACACTCTCTCTCTCTCTCTCTCTCTTTTCCCCCACCGGCAAAGTGGTTGTTTGACAGATTTAAAATTCCGGCGAGGCGGGTCAGATTGTTGAGGCCTTCAGGGAGAGACCCATTTAGGAGATTGGATGACAAGTCCAAGTGGGTTGGCGATTGGAGGAAGTTGAAGTAATCATGGAAAGTTTCTAGTCATTATAGCTAGCTTACCATCTATAGAAAGAGATAGAGACTCGTATCTGCTTCTGAAGTTGAAAGTGCAAGAAATAAACCCGAGTACTGCGATGGTAGGGTGAATGATGGCCACGTATTTAAGGTGTCCGCCTCATGCTTGCCAATTGATAAACACCCAGAATCAACTCTGGGATACCATGGCATATGCTTTAATTCCAAGTCAACGATTTTTACATTGCTTCTTCTTACAAAACACTCAGCACCAGCCAAACAATTCCTTAATAAATATTGCTTATTCTTATTGGGTTGGTGGTAATGGCCGCTTTCGGTGCCAAGAGTGACCGTCCATTAGAGCTAAGCGAAGCAGCAGGAGTGGTCAAGTGTAGCAGAATCCAAGCCAATGCAATTGCAAGCCAATTGGTGCTGATTTGTTTAAGTTTTTGGCTTTTAGGGTCATGATGGCAGGATTTACCATTAATCATGGCCTTGGGATGGGATATGAGGTACAGATAAGACTGAAGAAGTCTTATCAATTTTTGGTTTCTCTTGGCTGTTTTCAATTCAATGTTTGTTGGAAGTTCTCTCTTAGTTTCTCTTGGTTGTTTAACAAAAGATGGGTACCAGAAGTTTTACAAGAAAGAAAACTTTTGTTTCTGTTACGTTGTTTTAAAATGTGAAAATTACATGTTCATTGCTCATCTGTTTTACAATTTAGATATTCAAACAACTCACTTTTCCAAATTCAGATGCACTGGAATATGGTGAGAGAACAGAGAGAGAGAGAGCGAGTCATAAATTGATGAGAAAAATGAGAGAGAGAGAGAGAGAGAGTCAGAAATTGATGAGAGAGAGAGAGACATGTCAGAAGTACGAGAAAGAAAGGACAGAGAAAGAGGAAAAAAATAGTGCACCCTACTCGTCTTCTACATAATGTAGCGGATAGAGCTGGAGGGTATTTTTGTCAAAAAATCGTCCGCTACATAATGTAGCGAATGGAAGGGAGAGAGAGTGTGTGTGTCAGAACATTAAAGAAAGAACAGAGAAAAAGAGAAAAAAAAGTCAGAAAAGTAACGCTTCAATTGTCCCCTTCATTATGTAGCGGATGGGACTAGAGGGTATTTTGTCAAAAAATTATCCGCTACATAATGTAGGGACGGACTTAAAAAATAATAAAAAAAGATCTGGACTGTCCACAGATCGTCAGTAGACAGCCAGATCGCGCTAGCAAAATCTCCTATTTTGCTAGCGCTATCAACGGATCAGCTCCTATCTATATATATAGCTATTTTTTACAAGCGCGATCTGGCCGTCCATCCTGAAAGATGGACTGTCCAGATTGAGTCTTTTTTAAAAACTGTCAGTAGTTCGCGACATTATGTCGCGGACGACATTTTTTACCTTTTTGCCCCTCCACGCCTGTCCGCTGGACTGTATCGTGGACGACATTCAGGCCCTGACACATGTCAGGAAAAAGTCGTCCGCCACACAGTGTGGCGGACGACCTCTAGGCTGACACATGTCAGGACCTGTCCCGTCGCCCTTCACGCCCACGACGGTTATCTTGTCCTTATCTATCACGTCAACAGTTACCGCTACAATTGCGGACACTATATTGTCCGCGATATAGTATAGCGGACTTCTAAGACTGTAGCCATTTAATATATATTAAAAAAACCCTAACTACGACACTCTTCTCCATTCTTCCTACTTACAAATATTCCCAGCGGCGTTGGCAAGCAGATCTACACAATTTCTTCTTAAGAGCAGCTTTAATATCCTAATAGATCACGTAAGTTCACAAAATCAATCATTTACATGTTTGTAATCTATAGTTGTGATGAATATTGAGTTTTATGCATGGTTTTGATTATGCATTGAGCATGTGCTAGCGATGATGACACCTACCGAGGAGAACAGTCGTGGGGCTTTGACGGGAGACTTTCTTGGCGGACGACGGGACAGGTACTGACATGTGTCAGCCTAGAGGTCGTCCGCCACACTGTGTGACGGACGACTTTTTCCTGACATGTGTCAGGGCCTGAATGTCGTCCACGACATAATGTCGAGGACTACTGACAGTTTTCAAAAAAGAAGCGATCTGGGCCGTCCATCTTTCAAGATGGACGGCCGGATCGCACTTGCAAAATAGCTCATTTTGCTAGCACTATCAACGGATCAGCTCCATATATATATATATATATATATATATATATATATATATATATATATATATATATATATATATATATATATATATATATATATATATAAGTTAGCGTGTATAGTACACAATAATTTTGGAATCTCCATGGCGTTACGATGACTTCTTGAATGCGATTGCCTTCGGGAAATGGAATGTGCATTTAAATCCTCAAAATTTTCAATTATAGTATAGAGGTATAGTTTCTAAATGAAAAATATTAAGGACCTATAAACGTTCTGTCATAGTAACGCTACACTTCAAAAGACCAGGCTGCTTTCATTTTTATTTACTGAAATTAAGAAGCAGCTTTCCTTCTAAAGGCCTGGATGAGGAGATAAAAACAACCCAGTTGTTTTCTTTTTTTGGTCGAAAGGACCGTCTAGTTGAGGATGATAGACTGACTTTGCTGATAATGCAAGTACATGGTAGAATTGTTAAGAAGTAAGGTATTATCTTTATAACCTTACTCCCTGCGTGCAAGAACTTGGTTTTACAATACTTGTTGTACCTCTTATTCGTCCGTCCTTTTCTCTTTAATGAAATTTTTATAAATATGCATCATACAATATGCAAATAATTTAGCCTATAAGACATCTAACATAATCCATACTTTTAAGCAGGAAGGTTGAGTTGGTTGTTTTCTACCTATTTGCCATATTTTCTTGGGATTGATATATTGTGCTAATTGAATTTAACACTGTTTTATCAAACTTTTTGCATCCAGTGTTTTCAAGCCAATCTTTAGATTTTTATGACGCTTTGGGCTAAATGGTGCAACTGAAATGAGATGGACTTTCGTGTGGCAAACTTTAATATCTATCCTAGCAAAAATTAAGGCCTTGGTTGCTAATGTCCGGATAACCATGAGTTATTACCGACGATTGGCCAAATTGCTACTATCTACTCATTCCCAAGAGCGACCTATTGAGGCCTTTATACACTTTTACCCTTCCATCCATTTGCTCCATGTACATGAGACGTGTGGATGTTCTCTGCCTCTTTCCCCAATATTTTGTGCCGTATTTTTCCATACACTGGGTCAAAGTGCCGTGTTGGGTTTAGATCGGTTTTTCTTAATGTCCGATGAACCCAGGATGGGTATTAGATGTGGCCGGTTAAGCAATCGATGGGTTGTCTACCCTAACAATTGTTCTCTTATCGCTTTCTTGGTTATATACACATAGATGTCTCCATTTTAGCTTTTGAATTCTGTGCTCTGATTTCCTTGCACAGATTATAGGTAAGATTACGATGTCTGTCCACATTACAGTTAGAGAATATGACCTAAGCCAATACATATTACACGCGAAAAGGAAGCCTGTCTTAAGGCTATACATATTAGTGGCTTAAGAGAGCGTGTCCTAAGCCTATCTCTAGCCCGGGCCTCTTATGCCAATCAATCCAACCTTTTGATGCATCAGTAGCGACTTGATGTCTCTTTTTGACAGCGTAGCATGTTGATCTTCGCTCTAGTTCTACCAATGATACTTCGGTTGTGGTACTTTTGACCTCTATAATTGTAGTATGAATTCCTATCAGCAAATGATGTCGTCGAGCTCTGATAGTGGCATTCTTGACCTTGTTACTGCTTTTGGGGTAATAGTACATACATGTCTATTTTAACCAACCCAAACAAACAAACAAAAATCTATTTCATACAATTGTATGGTGCTTTTTTTTCAACTTCTATTTTACCCATCTTCTCGTTTTGGGCTTTTCAACCACACCTTTGGAAATTGTTATAAACGTGGTGCTTGACAAGTCAGCTATAGGTCAAGTTGCAGAATATGATAACGATTCACGCAATTATTGCGTAAATTTCAAAAAGTTAGGGCAGGCAAAGTCACTCCCAAGGACATAAATTGGATCGAGACAGTTTTAGACCGCATTATTAACTCAAAAAACATACAATAATCTTTTTCTGACTTTTCGACAACTTATTAGAGAATTATTCTCATCTTATCGTATGCATATGAGCGTCGATAGATGCTTCTAATTACTTTCTGGTTCATAAGCATACATGTTCGTGTGTTCGGTGGCAGATGGTGAGATTCGATTGATAAATATTTTGCTACTTTTTGCGAGCGGGGAAAATAAATTGCTCAAAAGTCAGTTTCCCAATCCCTTTTTTTTAAAAATTAATTAATTGATATTAAAAATGAACTTTTAGTTGGGGGGGTTGTTCCTATTTGGGCCGGTTGGCCTTAATTGGCTTATTATGAAGATGGGTCGAGTGGAGTGGACACCTTCTCAGCCCTCCGTTCAAAATAAAAGAAGGAAGTCAGATTTTCAACTTTAAACGGTTGAGATCTCACCTTTCTAGTTTCCCCCTCTAAACTATATATTTAGGTGGGGCTCGGTCAGAGTGGAATGACATGTTGCGGGATGAGTTCTCACGTGAAACCCAATTATGGAACCCACACACATTCGAATGTGTTTACAAAATCTAATCAAAGTTAACATCATCCGTAATTTAAAGCTTATTTTCAAAAAAATAGTCTGAAATTAATTTTGAAAGTAAATTACTTTTGAATTTTACGATCGATATTCTATCTCAAACAAACTCTCAGTATTGTGTGCAATAAACGCATAATATACTCGTGATCCGAGGCCATTAAGATTATCTTAAGTTGCAAAAGATATATAACATAGGGCAAGGGACTTGTTTGTTAAAGTTCAAACTTCAATTAAATCTATTTTCTCGTCTCATATGAGTAGTGTCAACTTGTAGGCTGCCACTTCGTTGCGATCATCGTATGTTTGAGAAGTATTGTCATTGTGTACAAGTTTTCTCCAAAAGTCTAGTGGACTTCTGGGAGAATTACCCTCTGAAGTCCACCTATGTTCTTCCCACTGATGCACACTAGCAGCCAGCCCTAAGGTTTTAAGGCTTATATAGATAGTACTTTCAACCCAATAACAAAATTTGAAAGATAACATAAAAAAAAAAAAAACAAATTTTTTTTTTTAATTTGCACCTCAAAAACAGATAATATTCTTATAGAATGATCGTTATAATTGGGGGAAATGTGAGTCCAAATTCTATCAATTTGATATGATTACATTAAATGGTAAAACGACAAGAAAGAAGCCTATAAAAGCGGTTTATTGGGTAAAAAAGGTGTGCATTAAGTTTCGGTAATCTCTGGTATGAGTATCACCTGCTGCTCTTATGTGTTTTTATGCATTCAGAAAAGTGAACCTTCCTTTTCCATCATTTCTGCATATAAAAGTTAGACATCTCATTTCAGTTTTCACTTCGAAAAACAAAGCAACATATTGTTGGGAAGAGATAGAGAGACAGACAAAGAGAGGGGGAGAGGAAGAGAGGAATGTCTGACTTAGAGTTCCTTCTCTTTCTCGTTTCTTCAATCTTATCTTTACTTCTGCTCTTCAATGTCATCAAAGCAAAGCAAAACACTCTTAATCTTCCACCAGGTAACATGGGTTGGCCTTTCATCGGTGAAACTCTCGGTTATCTGAAGCCTTACACAGCTACTTCAATTGGAGAGTTCATGGAGCAACACATATCAAGGTACGCTGCTGGCACCAAGGGATGCATATACTGATGTTTTTCAATTTTGAAATAAACGCAAAGAGCGCTCAAGCTTGAGTGTGTTTTGCAGGTTTGGCAACATATACAAGTCGAATTTATTTGGCGAACGGACAATAGTATCTGCGGATGCAGGATTGAATAGGTTTATACTTCAGAATGAAGGGAGGTTGTTTGAATGCAGTTATCCAAGGAGTATAGGTGGAATTCTTGGGAAATGGTCTATGTTGGTTTTAGTTGGAGACATGCATAGAGACATGAGGACGATATCTCTGAACTTCTTGAGCAATGCTAGGCTTCGGACTCCTCTGCTAAAAGATGTTGAGGATCATACTTTGCTGGTTTTACGTTCTTGGAAGGACAATTCCACCTTTTGTGCTCAAGATGAAGCAAAGAAGGTAACTTTTTTTTTTATCTAAAGGATATAAAAGAGAATGTTGTTTGACAGCAATATACGAAAAATGGTTCAAACTTATTGGTACGTTTTGTGCAGTTCACGTTCAATTTGATGGCAAAACATATCATGAGTTTGGATCCTGGAAAGCCCGAGACGGAGAAATTGAAGAAAGAGTACATAACTTTCATGAAAGGAGTGGTTTCTGCTCCCTTGAATTTCCCAGGAACCGCATACAGAAAGGCTTTAAAGGTAACTTCTATATTCTTATGCAGTACTTAGGGACCATGTTTTCACGATTCTTGTAATTTGGTGACAGTCTCGATCAACGATTCTTAAGTTCATTGGGAGTAGAATGGAAGAGAGGACTAGTGAAAGCACAGAAGATGATCTACTTGGATGGGTATTGAAGCACTCCAACCTTTCGAAGGAGCAAATACTCGACTTGGTGCTGAGTTTGCTTTTTGCCGGGCATGAAACTTCTTCAGTGTCCATAGCATTAGCCATCTACTTCTTGGAAGGTTGTCCTAGCGCAGTTCAGCAATTAAGAGTAAGCATCACATGCTCAGGATCCTTCTCTTTTTTCTTTGCTTTTAATGATCAACCTTCATGGTATGTACTGTCACCATCTTATGTTTGTCTACACATCTTTCAGGAAGAACACATTGAAATTGCAAGATCCAAGAAGAAATCAGGAGATGTGGAATTGAATTGGGATGACTACAAAAAGATGGAATTCACCCAATGTGTAAGCCCTCGTAATCATTTCAAAAACAAAGGCTACTGCCACATGGTCATAGACCAAAATTCTAAGTCAATTGAAACTCTATGGGAGTCCAACCTTCTAAAAGGGTTGTCATGTTAGAACTCTCGTTTTGCTATTAGTATTCCTTTAAAGTTACACGTGATTGATTATATTGTGGAGTCTCGTTAAGACAGCCCTTTTCAAAACAGCGATTTACAGTAACACTTTTTTTTTGTTGGATGGTTTAACCAGACTAAACTGCGCTCCAAAAGTTGGACACTTCAAAGTATTGATGAGATCACTAGTAGTCATGTAAGTAGGTGATGATAAGTTTTCATCTTTTGGCTGTGAATCAGGTCATCAGTGAGACACTGCGGCTTGGGAACGTAGTGAGGTTTCTCCATAGAAAGGCTCTCAAGGATGTCCGGTATAAAGGTAGGTGCATGCACGGATCACCAGTTGGGATTGAGATGATCAGTAGGGTGGCCGAGAAATCGAGACCCATGCCACTTGGGATTAACTTATTGTTTTTGTGTGGGTTTGAAGGGTATGACATTCCATGTGGGTGGAAGGTACTGCCGGTGATTGCAGCCGTGCACTTGGATCCTTCACTTTTTGACCAGCCCCAGCATTTTAATCCTTGGAGATGGCAGGTACTGTCAATTTAGCTGAAAGAGTTGCAGACATGCTTTTTATCATTTTCTCTTTTCCTTTTTGCCATGTCTTTGGGTCTTTCTGTCCTGACTCCAGACTCTTGGCCTTTGATGCTGAAATGGTAACTTTTGGGGGATTGAGATGACGTTCTTTTTAAACAACGTTAGAGTTCTCGCAAAAAATATCTATCTTGCATCCGACTTAGTGGTGACTCTTAAGGATTATAGGGCCACGATCGGTTGTTTTCATCTCTGTCGTGATTCTCATGTCACTACAGCTGCTGATTAACATTTTAGCTCACTCCGTTACCTATAGCTTTCATATCGTTCATTTTTCTCTACTGTTTGGCAAGAAACATATCTAATTTACTCAAATGATGTCCAGTCCACTCACTGGAACAGAGGATCAAATCTAGTTGATTGACCTGTAGATGCCTCACGGCAACTATTCTTGGAGGCATGCTTTATGCATCGTAAGAAACGCATGTAATGGTCATAGGTTCTGAATCACATGATCCATGTAGTAGATGATTCCTTTCCATAATTAGACTTTCAAAATATCTTCGTAAAGCGGCTACTCGGGCTCCGTTTGTTTTTGCTCGTTCAAAAGCTTGTTCAAACAAAACTGAACAAAACTTAAATGAACAAAGTTTGAACGCTTTTTAAAAGTCGTTATCTTATTCAGTTCTGTTCAATAAGATAATTATTTTTAAATACATATATAACACGTAATTTCTCTAACGACTCTTCAATTAGAATGTTCCCTCAAACATTCCTTTATCATTTAAGCATTGCGCCCATAAAATATCCAGACCATCTTAAGATAAGCATCTTAAAATCGAAGGGAAAGAGGTAGAGAGGGGTGACAAGGAGTGTTGGGGGGAACATTCCATCGAGGCCGTCTGTGAGGTCGCGTCCCGCGGATAAGGCAAAGATGAAGATGACGAAGTGTTCGTATCATCAGGGGTTCACAGGGGATGATCATAATGCATCCAAAGGGACTTGTGGCCCCCCAGCTGATGAACTGTCATGATCAATTACCAGATGTTGCACACCCGTACGGAAGCCTGGCTCCACACCGATGTGATGAACCTTACCCCGACCCACCCAACAGAACTTAATGGGAAGAAAGAAAGAAAGAAAGAAAAACTGAGGCCAATTGCCTTTCCCTCGTGCGTGTGGGGTGTGTGTGGGGAATTCTGATGATTAAAGCCCCCCCATGTGGATGTGGGACTTCACGTGCACGTGCGTCAGTGCTTCCCCTTTTTGGGTCAGCGGCTGGTCCAACTTATTTCTTCTACTTTTTTCTCCCTCGTCCTTGAATAGTTTCACCCGCCAAAGGCCGAGTGCATCGGTACATTTAGGACCGTTGGATTTAAAGAAACGCCTAGCCTTTTTGTTTGTTTAGGTCCAGTGTTATCTGCTTTTTTAATCAAAACTTAGTTAGGATCGCTGGGTTCAAAGAAATGTTACTCTCTCTCCCTCCCTCTCGCGCGCGTTTGTTTAGGTCTATGTTCTGCTTTTGAAATCAAAAAATTAGCCGAAGTTTTATTATCTGTGATCTTTCTTTATACCACATCAAGCTTTTCACTATTTAAAGCTATATAGTAAAATTAGTACCGGATAAAATAAACTAACACTTACCGCAACAAGCTTGCTTGCATCAATTTAACCATTGTGAGGCAGCGTATATATTATACAATATTTGATCTGCTAATGATGTCTCAATGTTTCCGGTGGCGACATCAAGGTGATGAAACTTTACTGCGAGTGTATGATCTCAAATGAAGCAAGATGTTTAATTTCTAAATTTTACCTTATGGTTCTATTTTGTAGTAAAAATTAACATTATTTGGCCATCTTTGGTGAGTTGGCTTTTTAGCTCAACATGACACCTTTTATTTAGGGACCAAAATCCTACCAATATTATATTAGAAAACTTTACAAGCACGTATAATTACAAGCAAACAGACGGCAAGAAAGTAAGTAGTCAAACACTTTATATATATATATAAGTGGTAACCTTATCTTTAACGATAGCAAAATTATTATATTAAATTAATTTCTGGCACTCCTGAATCTATAATTTCAAAAAATGTTTAATACTCCGTGTTATGAAATCCGTTGTTTTGTTCATCCGGATTCTTGTGCCTCCACTCTCAACCTCTAACATTTCCTGACTCCGTCATTTGGCCGTTCCCTGTGCACTTTCTGATATATCCGATACATTCGACTTCTTCTTGCCAAATGGTGTATTCATACTTTTTGTCTTTTCCCTCTTATTTCTTCAAGTTTTACTAATAACTCTGCGCTTTTCCCCTAAAAGACGTCTCTCCATATTTAGGCTCCCTTTTCTTTTCTTTCCTTCCTTTTTTATTTTTCTAATTTATATAAGATTATTTCAAAAAATAAGAAACCAATTACTACAAGAGTAAGTTTTCGTCATAAGTAGCTACAGAATGACCATATCACTCTCAATTTCTTCTTTTCTTCCCATTTCTTTACTTAACTCTCTCTCTCTCTCTCTCTCTCTCTCTCTCTCTCTCTCTCTCGTATCTTGTACGAACAATGCTATGCTTAGATTGCTGCTCTTGCAAAACCTTGCGGCATCCGTCTAAACTGGCTGGCAATGCTTGTAGATAACTGTTACACTCCCAAAAGCACTATTCCCACTCCATGGACATCCTGCGTGGTGGCTTGCCATTTAGCCTAACGTGACAAACTTATGATACTAGAAAAAGTTTATTCAGTTCACAACTTTACTAACCTTCTAATTCTTCATGTAATGCGTAAACCCTTGACCTCCCTTGAATTAGAATCATTTGGAAATCACGAACTACATTTCGATTTCCAACAACGGGGCAGGATTAATTGTGAGCCGATTGCCAACAATAGAGCTATAGATTTGTGGTCTCTGGGGACCCATTGGCTACCACGTGAAATATACAGGGATTCTTATGCACCAGCACATGCACAGCACACCCATATGTTTGTTTCCAATGTTTGCGACCTTATATTCTCCATGCAAGTTGATTTTTTCCATCATAATTTCTCTTTTTCATGCGGCTGCAGAACTCTACAGGACTGAGCACGACAACAAGTAATAACTTCATGCCATTCGGGGGAGGACCACGGCTCTGCGCCGGATCCGAACTGGCCAAACTGGAGATGGCCGTATTCATCCACCACCTAGTCCTCAACTTCCAATGGCACTTGGCCGATTCGGATCAAGCTTTCGCCTTCCCGTTCGTCGACTTCCCGAAAGGTCTACCAATCAGAGTTCGACACCACACTGTCGCATAGAAACAACACCCGCCGAGATATTATTTTTTGCAGGTATTGGAGAAAGGGACTTCACTGTGTCTTCTACCTCAGCCTCTCATGTTCGATAAGAAGAGAGACAGGAAACGAAAGCAGATTCGCATGCTGAAGATGAGAGCTTCTTGTATTTTTCCAACGGCCATGTGTATTATCCTTTTTTCAGTTGGTTTTAGCTCACATGAACTGAGGGAAGAAGTTAAGTACAAAGATACTACTAGGACCACATTAATTGGTTCTCTCTATGTAAAAAGAAGTTTTCTTTTCTCTTTTATTTTCCCCCTGTAATTGTTTACTTGTATGTGACAACATTGGTATGCATTTGCTGTAATCTACGTATATTTAGTAGCGATCTGAGTGGATATGTTCTTTAGGAATGGCTTCTAGTTAGATGTTGTTCGTGGCGCTATTTCTGCATTATGTTATGCTTATATCGGAAATCGGAAGATTTAAATCCATATCTTAGTTAATGCATATACCTATTTTTATATAAGCAAAAAGAAGAGAGAAACACCTTCTCGCTGACAAAAGAGAAAAAAAAGTGGATATCCGCACCCTTTCCTACTTTTGGTAAAGCATGTATTTTGGCTGCAATCCGGCAGTAGGAACCGTCTACAGCTTCCTATAAAATGACTATTAATTTTTGTTAAATATTAGTGGTGGCATTTTTGCAAACAACTTCAATTAGTGCCGATTTTTAACTGACATATTTTAGCATTGGCCAGCACAAAGCCAATGAGCATTTTAAGCTGCCATCATTTGTCACGCTATGAGAGATTGTAGGCTCTTCTTACATCCCGATTTGCAGTTAAATATTTTTCTTCGGTAAATTTTTTATACAATTTTGTTACAAGTTGGCTATGTAAAACGAGTATAGTTATGCAATCTTGATCCCCACTTTTTAATATCACTAGCGATACATTTGCAAGTCTCGTACGAGCTGACAAGTTCTGATTTAATCATTAAAGACGCCGGATAATGGATAAAAGGATCTTCTCATGTACAGCATATATATTTGTAGTACAATTTTAGTGATAAAATTTGTCATTGTTATTAAAATTTAAGGTGACAGTCTTTTGTCGCTAGAATATAATTAGCGATATCTCTATCACAGTAGGAGTGTAGTACGACAGAGAATTTTAGTTCTTTTTATGTAAAATATTAAATTGAGTTAAAAATTAAGGAAGAAGTAACACAAAATATCTGTGGTGTGCATATAATTTTTAATTATCTCTAATCTTTCTTCTGGTACAAAAAAACATCAAAACCAAAAAAACTACCTTTGTCCTTTTGTGTATCTTCATTATTTGGGTATATATATGGGACGGGATCCACAGCGCTGGCAAATTAGTTTTCTTGCCAACGTGATATGATCGTCTATCCGTGATTTATGGACGGTTCAGATCAAATTTTCTCCCTCAATAGTGCTAGATAATCCTAGTACTTTAACATATTTACAATCTAACCCCAAAACTTTAATAGTTATTATTTTATGCACCCTAATCCCTAGTTACCTACAATATAAAGAAAAAATTCAGGATATAAAACTGCTTACAGAGATGCTGCTCTTGGTCCTCGAAGGTACGTCAGATGTGACTAATGGCTATTATCGAACACTCTCAAGCTTCCAGGATGTTGATTTGAAAAGAGCAGTCAAAAACGTTGTACTAAAAAAAATACCTCTTTATTTCTACTGGTAAAAAAATATTACATGGGAACAATAGAAAGAAAATGTTTCCTTCTATTGTTGCATACTCTGAGCACACTTCATACTCTTATACTACTTCACACTCTTACACACTCCACAAACTCTCAGACTTCATCTGCCTTCTAACTCTTACTTCGACCCATTTTATAGATGAAAGGATCAGACACATAAGATTCTTCAACAGTGAAAATCCTCTATTATTTTTTGTAGGGTCATTTTATTTTTTATTATGGCAGACAACTTCATTCTCTTCTCCACTTGGCTTTGTCATTTTTCGCTAGTCATTATGTTCATTTCTATCATGGCTATCCTGTGGTCCCGCACCTTCTTGTACAGCTCAAAAGTTTGGCTAGGTAGATCAGGTTCGTTATTCTTCTCCTTGGATGTTGAACTATTCATAGAGTCTGATTACCTGATTTTGACCTTGTTTGGAAGGCTCTATGGATGCTCTATACCACTTCAGGATTACTATCCTTCATCCATCACAAAAACATGCTTCTATGGGATCGGCTACCATGGTTTTAGTAGTTCGATGAACACAACTGATTCTTTCGATCTTATCTTTCTCCAGATCATACGTGTTCCATAGTTCATCCTTGTGTGGTCGATAGAAATTCATTAACTTTTCATTAGCGAATCGATAAATGAACCAAATTTGATATGGTTGGTAGAATTTGGTCTCGCTTCTTTCTGTCAGTGTTGACAGTATTTGGACTGTGATAATCTGTCAACTAAATCCCATAACTCCAAGAGCATATCTAACTATAGCCAGAAGACTATTGATGAGATTATAATCATCTCGATTTATTTCGAATGTGTCTACGAGTCCATGTTCAATCCATTTAAAATCAACTTTGTTTGATGGAAATGTGAGGCTTGGTCATCCATAATCCCAATTCAAGAACGCCTTCATTTCTAATTTGTAAAGGATATCTTCGTGTTCATTCTCCTTCCTGGCTAGTTCTTTTATTTTTGTAGTGATATCAGCTAGGAGCAGTGATTCTAATTCTTCTAACAATCGAATTATTTCTTCCTTGTCTTGTAGGACTATCATTCCTTCTTCATTATTTATATTAAGCATTTCTTCTAAGTATTTAACATAATCAGTTAATTGACTGAGATTTCTTCGTAACTCTTTTCGGTAATTTTCCCTCAGATAATGCCAAACATTTACTAAGAGTTTTTTACTCTCTTCACATAACCCTGGATTGTAAAACGTTTTTATTTTATTATCATTGGTTTGTGTTATGGTAACATTTTTGCTTTGGAGATTTTTCATCTTCTTCAGTGGTCACTTTTCTTTTTAAATCCTTGTTATTAGGATAGTAATTTTTTATTTTCTTGCTCATTTGTTTAGGGTGCCTTGCTGTCGAGATTTCAGTCTTACTCTCTTTATTTCAAAACTTATGCATTGGTTTTGAACGCTTAGTTTTGTACCGTCTTGTTTTAGGGCTTTTAGGTTTGTAGTTCCAACCATCTTCTTCCGCTACTGGGGGAGGATTTGTAAATGACAAAGAACTGTCATTTTTTATTTTAGGATAAATGACGTAGTAGTCGAATTTCCTTAATGGTTCTCCCAATAACCCGACTTCAGGATCTCCTGCTTCATACATTTCCTTTAAGGCCTTTTGAGTAGTCTTTTTTGGGGTAACAACAACTCCCTGCATCATAAAGCATAATTCCCTGGTTATGCCATCTACAAGTGCATTTTTGGCTTATGAGATGTACTCTACATCAAACGTATAATAACTGAACCATTGTTTCCATCGATAAAGCCTTGTTTGACTAATATCTCTTAGGTCTCTTTAAGGGAAAGCTTTAAAACACCTATTATGTATTCTGATAAGAAAGTGTTCTGAAACTAGAAATATGTAAAAAGATTTTATGCCACGTTTTATAGCTAAATACTTTTTTTCGTTTACGTGATACCGAGTTTCTGCATCTTTAAAGGTTCCACTCCAATATCCACACAGCTGTTCTTCAGCTTGTTCAGGGGATATTGCTTTCATTATTATACCCCAACAATTTTTAGAAGCGTCAGTTTTTAGAATTAAGTTGTCTCATTGTTTAGGCAGGCTTAATTTTGGTAGATTTTTAACCTGACATTTTATCCACAGAACATTTTGGGTATTTTCATCTTCTCATATCCATTTTCCTTTTCTAAACTTTTTACTTAAGGCTTCTGTTAGGTTTAATAAATTCGAGATGAATTTCCTCGCGTAATTTAACAACCCAATAAATCTTTGAAGCTATTTTACATCATTGATTTGTTCTGAAAATAGCTTTATTTTTTCAGCAATGTGATCTTGAAGGACAATTTTTCAACTGTCTTTTATTCTTAATCCTAGAAAGTTAATGGTGGTTTGTTCTCATTCATATTTTTTTGTGATAGTACTAATCCATGGTCAATGAATTCTTGTGCTATCTTTTTTAGATAATTTATATGTTTTTCTCTGATTTTTTAGAATACTAATATGTCATCTAGGTACACCACACAATAATCTCCGTGTTTTCTAAAAATGTTATCCATCATTCTTTACAATAAAGGTAGAGTATTTTTTAATCCGAATGGTAACACCGTCCATTCATAGTACCCTTGTGGTGCACTAAAGGCAGTTAATGAAATTGGTGATTCTTCCATTTTGATTTGCCGATATCCACTTTTTAAGTCAAATTTCGAGAAAAAAGTTGGCTAGTTGGATTTTGTTTATCAGCATATCTTTGTTTGGAATTTGATAGCCATCTTTGACTGTTGTTGTATTTAAAGCTCTATAGTTTATGACTAATCTGACTTTTCCTCTAGCCTGTTCTGCATGATTTTTTACCATGAAAGCTGGACTTGAATAAGGACTCTCGCTAGGTCTTATTAACCCTTATTTTAGTATATCAGGAATTTGTCTTTCAAATTTCTGAATCATTTTAAGATTATGTTGTATTAGTTTTACGTTAACCACATAATCTTTGTCCTTGAGGATCAATGTCGCCCAAGGTTTATTCTTTTTTCATAATTTTAATGGGTTTTCACTAAAATTATTTTCTAACATCTTTTTTACACTATCAAGACTAGGAATTTATTTTCCTTGTTTGCATTGATAATGTTGGTTTACTTCTTTAACCCAACTGTCTTCTTCTTTGGTTACTTCTTTGTTAGGTAATTCTTCATTATTTACTTCTTCTTCAAGTAACCTTTCCATGAGTCTGTTTTGTTTTCTTCACCACCCTGGGCTGTGTAGATAGACTCACTCTGGATATATTTTCGGATTTCTCCTAATTTTTCTAGACGAACGCCAAATTTACATTTTTGAGAAGCATATTTTAACAACGGAATTTTTTTACGTTGTATCTCAGTATGAAATTCTTCCTGAATAAATGGTCGATTTTCAGCTTATTTGAGGAAAGCATTTTCTATTAAAAAATCGTCGTCTAAGTCGTCGAATTAGATTAATCACTCTATAATGAATTGTTTTCTATTTATTAGGACCGGAATATAATATGCTTCATATTCTGGGTCGAACTCATCGCCATTTGCCATTCACATGCTTATGAGTTGATCTATTTTAATCCATTTTTCAGAGGGTAAAATTCCTGGTTATGCCAGGTAATAAGATGCTCCAGTATCTACTAAAGCATCTATTTTAAAAGGATGATATCCCTGAAAGTTAAAACTTAATTCTATATAAGAATTGTTTGGACTTACCGCCATCCGTTTATTATTCATTTTTTCAGACCTTCTTTTCTTTTTTATAATACTCATAATGTCTTGAATTCCCTTATCGAGCTCATCTCATGTCAAGCCATTTTCTTTATGCTTCTTCTTGACAGTGTCATTTACTGATGTTGTGGTCATTACATGTATGGTTTCTACACGTGATGACATATTTTGTCTGATTGAAATGGTAACTGTTTTGTACCTTATGATGTCTTCATCAGAAATGTCTTCTTCTTTGATAGCTTCTTCTACCATTTTTCTTTTCTTTTGCCTTTTGGATTTGTAGACGTGGAAGGTATCGAATAGACAGAATGTCTTCTTGGTTCTTCAAGGATAACAACACATATCTTTTCTCTAATGTGCATTTGTTCTAGTTGTTTACAAGCGAGTCCTTCCCCTATCACCCATTTTTTAGGCCATGATAGTTGTTTTGGATTTATCTTTCGTGTTTTTATGGCTCGGACATTACTACTTGTTTGTTCAAATAGTTCCACTTCGCTGTTTAGCGTTTTACTTAGTGAATTTGTGGTATTTACCACTCTGTAGACTAGACGATATTGTATTGCAATATTTTTGCAGTCTTCTCGTAGTTCGGTCATACTTTGAGTCTGAATTCTCAGTCCTAATGCTTTATTAAGATATGGATCTTTTAAAGATATGAAGTAGTTTGGTATAGTTTTAAACCAAACTGGTCCGTTATACAAGTTACTTTGGATATTCCCTATTAGGGCTTTTTCAAAAGTTTTCCATCGATGTTAAACAATAGATTACTGGTGTATCTTTGCCATCTATAAATAATGGACAAGACTAACTTGTATCATACCAATATGAACATAGTGATATCCTTCTCTAAGGTATTGTTTTGCCTTATCTGCCTTTAAGAGAGGAATGTCTAGTGTTCTCTCTTCGGTTTGACCTACCGAGATTTCTCCTTAAAAAATCTCTACATTCATCTTACTCCTAAATCTGAATATAGAGTTTTTGTATACTTCTCCAACCCTGATTTTAGGCATCTTTCAATGGCTTATGGTAGAGCCAGGAGTTTCTTCCTCAATTAATTCACTCTGACTAATTATGTTATTAGATAAAGGAATCATTTCTTCTTCATTGTCGTAAGTTTCTGACATCATGAAGATCATGCCTACGCTTTTTCAAAGTTCTGTTTAAACTTTCTTCATCATCTGATGTTGTTTCATCATCAGATTCATAGTCGTATTCTAAAATAAGCTTTTCTATTTTGTCTTCAAAATCTAATTCGTATCCCCATGCTGGCTCATATCTTTCTTCAGCAAATAAGAAAGATCTTATATTTTCTTTTCTTTTCTTACTTGGGCATTTATTTGCATAATGTCCTTTTTCGCCACATAATCAGCAACAATCACATTCCTCTGATGATTTTTCTTTTGGACATGAAGGCTTTTTATACGGAATATTAGATTTCTTTCTAATATATATTCCCCATGGTTATGATTTTTCTCTTGATGGATTAAAATTTTTTTTTTCTGAAAATTTTTCCATTTCTTCACATATCTTTTCTTTTCCAAACCTTTTCTTTTCGAATTTTTTCTTAGTGAAGTTTGGTTTCTTTTCACATCCATAGCTGTTTATCGACTTTAGAACAACAGTCATAACTCATTTGAACTTTTTTCATATCTTTTATTGCATGTCCTTCAGTACACTATTTCTTTAGAACTTCTTCTACAGTTGCAATTCTTCCTCCTAAGGAATCGCAAAGCATTTCGTCGTTTATGAATTTAGTAAATTATTTTTCTGCTAACTCGTCCCATGGTTTAGAAAGTTTGGCAATAAATTATTATTGCTAATGGAAACTGTCTCTAAGTTCTAACTTGTAAAAATATTTTTTGAATTCACAAATATAATTTTTAAAATAGCACATATCACATATTTGTAGTTTTGTCAAATTTGTGAAAGCACTTTTTTCTTGAATACCTATGTTATTTATAGATATTCTGCAGAACTCTCGTTTGAAGTTATCTGCACAAAACATTATCCAGTATTCAGAAATGTTTAACTTGCTTTGGACTTCAATTATCATTTCGTTATCTGCTATTCTATTCCAGAACCTAGCTGCATTTCCTCGCAGGGTTGCTCGAATAAAATATTTCATAGCATGTCTTTCTATTAAATTACCACCTATTATGGCAATTCTTAAGACTTGTGCCCAATTATCGATTATATCTTCAGTATTTGAAATACAATCGATATCAAGATATATGCCGTATTGATTTACTGGCTCATTTCTTCCATTTTTATGAATAAATTCTTGTTTTAAATTTGTCCTTATAGGGGCATTATTGAATTTAGAATTTCTTTCTAAATTTAATTATGAATTCCACGCCCCTACATAGTTTGGATCAGTTTCTCCGTTCCATAAATTCATATCAGAAAACACCTTATTTACTTCTGATATGACTATTTTTTCTTCTTATTTATATTGTTGTTCTTTTAGAACAGTTGGATCTATTTCATCAATCATTGATTTTTTTCAATGATTTTTCTTTTTCTACTTTGTCTAAGTAGTTGTTTATTATTTTTTTCTATTTCTTCTACACCCATTCCACTTACGGGATCTTAGGTGTCTTTTGAGCCACTCAAAGAGGGTTTTCCTTCGCTACCAATGTATGCTATAATTTCTTCAAATACATATGAAGTTTCGTTACTATAGTACTTTTTGGTAGTGTCATAACTTCCAAAGTTTGATAAGAAAATATCTAAGTTTAGGACGTGATTTTTTACTTCCTAACTCTTGAACTGAATTGTGTAATTCAGTTAATATCTGAGATGTTATCTTGTTTAGAGTTCTACAGATATTTAAAGTTTCATGAGATACGTCCATTATTTGATTTAATAAACCTGTTATCTCAGTTTTTCAAACTTCATGGTATAAGTGTATAATTCCTATCATATGATCTAATAAACAAGGAATTTTCATGAGGTTTTTGGTTGAATCTTGCCTTTGATTAGGCTCTAATACCAATTTTGTATGGCCAAATTCTCCTTTGGTCAGGAATGACATGCTATAAACTTGAGAGGGATCAATTTTAGTCTTTTGAGAAGTATGATTTGTTTTAAGTAAACTACTTAGAAGTTGAGGGGTTGAAAATATATTAACCATAGTGCTAGCACGAGCATTTTATCATCTCCATATATATATATATATATATATATATATATATATATATATATATATATATATATATATATATATATATATATATATATAGGATCGTGATCCATTGCTAGCGCTAGCAGCGCTAGCACCGTCCGCTACATAATGTAGCGGACGGCCAATTATCGTCCGCTACATTATGTAGCGGACGGCCAAATAGCGCTAGCAATGGATAGTGCTAGCAATGGATCACGATCCATATATATATATATATATATATATATATATATATATATATATATATATATATATATATATATATATATATATATATATATCTTCAGGTTCAAGGTGGATCACGAAGTCGAATCAACAGGTTCGTTTTGTCATTTGGATGGACGGCCTGTCCGTTTTAAGTAAATTAACGGTCTCCAGCCTATTTGTCGGTACCCGATATCTTTCGATTTATCCAACTTCTAATTAACTTATTGGGTCCACCCGCTGACTTGGTGGGTCTCGCACTCTCAATTACCTTATCCCATTTACTTCGGATTAAACTTAAACAAAATACACTTTTAGCCGCAGTAATTTATGACATCGTAGCATCTTCCATTTCCTAGCCTTTTCGTGGTACCATCTGATTTGTAATGGAGTTTCAACCATGCCCCCCCACCTTGTTTGGCACGGTTTCAAAGAACACCCTTATCGTCTCGGGATCTATCATGTAGTTGATTATCATAGTTATTCATCCAACTTATTAGGTCAGTAGTTCGTCGAGTGGGAGCAGTATCAACTATCAAGAGTGTGAGGTAAGTAACGTTGATCGGTATTATCTGAGTTGTAATGAAGCAGCTTCCATTGTACCCCACTTTGTTTGGAATAGTTTTAAAAAATTATGACACCCTTATTGTATCGGATCTATTAGGTAGTTGAAAATCATAACTAATCATCCAACTTATTACGTCGCTAATTCGTCGATCAAGAGCGCCAGTAGTTAGCATTAAAAGCACGAGAGCATAGAGAAAAAAAAAAAGAAGCAAGAGGTAGAGTATGGGGCCGTTTGACGGGTTTTTTTTTTGCTCTTTTTTTTCAGTTTTAAAAATTGGAAAAAAAATGGGGTGTTTGGTAACTCTTTTTTTTTCAATTTAAAAACCCACTTTTAAAATTGTAGAGTAAAAAAAGAGAGAGGAAAAAACTCCTTTTTTTTCCACTTTTAAATTTTTGTTTAGACCTCCACCACACCCATCGCCGGCCGTTGCCCGGCAGCCACCGACAGCCACCTCCGACCGCCAGCAGCCACCACTGGGCAGCGGTGGGCAGTGGCCACCACCGCTGGCTTGAGGCCACCTCTGGCCACCATCGTCGGTAGCCACCGCCCATCGTCGGCAGCCACCGCCCATCGCCGCCAGACAGCAACCAGCGACAGCCACCTCCCGCCGCCGGCAGCCACCATCGGACAGCGGTGGGCGGTGGTCACCACCGGCGGCAGCCACCACCGACGGCAGCCACTGCCGCGACAACCGTCGGCGGCCTGCCGGCGACCACCGCCACCGCAAACCAACACAAAAAGAAGTCAAAATAAAAAGGGTTACCAAACACCAAAAAAAAGAGTTATCAAACACCCACTTGTTTTTGTAAAAAAAAATTAAGCTGCTCTTTAAAAACTGATTACTGAAAAAAAAAAAAAAAAAACTATGTCCAACAGGCCCAATGATTGTTGTCCACTTCAAAAGAATTTTGTGACTTATGAGGTAGAGTTAATTCTCATGGTCTATTCTCAATCCCCTAGTGAAGCCTAATCAAATGACTGCCTGAATGTCACAGATCCTTTCAGAGTTAAGACAAAAGACGAGAGTACTGCAGGGTTTAGTTGCACTTCGTCTGCAAATCTTTGCAGTTGATGTCAATTCTTATTACTTTTCTGCTTGTATTCGGAGATGACTCGAGATAATCTTGAATCAAAGCTCTATCCCTTCTGAACCAACCAGCAAAAGAAAAGTATCAACAATTTAGGGTAAAGGCTAAAACCAACCAATCTCTTGTACGTCAATGCTTCGCTATTCATCGTTCATGTGCCAGTGCATTGCGCATTTGCACCAGGCATGGTGATTCGATGGAGAGTCCAGAAGGCTGGTTTGTGACAGCAGTACAGAGATAACTGGTAGGATAACCTGGCCGGTTTTAACCCAGTTTTAATTTGGTGAGAAGCATCATGCCCAGTTTGACTCCAGTAACTAGAGTTGATCGAGCTGTGTGCATGGCAGAGGTAATAATTAGGGTACGTAAATGGTTTCATAAATTTGTCCCGACAAGGAAGCGAAAGGCAATCCAAATGCAACCACGAATTCTATGATATCTTGCGCATGTGCTTGCAAGTTGTTGACAGGGACTCCACATACAGGTCCGGTCCCAAAAAGATGCTCACAAAATCAGCCCTTAAAAGCTCATTTGCTTCCTGATTCTACACCAAATTCTAGCTTTGATAGGGCACGGCAGATGTTTGGAAGTGAGACGGCGTTTGCGAAATTCTTGTGGAGAAAAATAAAAGTAAAGCTTCCGGACTTTCGTTTTGATACTGTATATATATAATCTGTTATTTTACTAACTATCACAATAATCAAAAGATCCTAATTCAAGAGCCAAAATTTTAAACAAAAAAATAGAAAAAATTAATAATAATAGAAAGAGGGATGGATAGAGATGGAAACTGTCGTAGAATCACATACGATGATGCAAAGCATTTTTTTTCCCTTTTTTTTTTGTAAATTTTAAGAACTAATAAAATAATTTTAACATAATACAGAACATCCACTAACTGGCAAAAAATAAGGAAAGAGTACCGGTCACTGTGACTACATACAACAAGAAAATTGCAATCGCCCGCTATTTAGCTCAGCGCCTTAAAGAGTCCAGTTGAAGTGTAAAACGGTAAAAAAAATGTACTCTTCTCGTGTTAAGCATGATCATAATGTTAGACCAATGGCCTAACAGCTTAAACTTTAATTTAGAATAGACAGTAACAGAACATGTTATCAAATCTCTGGTTTGATAAGATATTGGATTCAGTTCTTTCCGTTTGCTTATTTAGTCCTTCTTTATTATAGTACATGCACTATGTTTCTTTGTACACTTAATTGTGGTGCACTTAGATTTGTCACTCTACGTACAATTGAAGGCTTGCACTTGGGAGGAGTCATGAATACATTATTAGGCTTATTTTATAGTAATTAAAATTTTTAGAGCAGTCGATAACTAAAGAGCTCGCAATTCTTTTTACCAGTATGATATTAATACCGGCATGCGTGGCAAAAGTAGTGTTGAATGTTAATGCCAGTGATGATTGGTCCTTGTCAAATGTACTGTTTCGTCCCCTTTTGCCCTTCTCTATTAGGCTGTAAATGAAGTTATACAAATACCCTTTATTTGTTTAAGTAGTGTACACAACTAGTTGGACATACTGCCGCCGCTAACTAACTTAAGATGGCAAATTCCAGTGACGTTTCATCATAAAACTGTCTTCGTAGTTGTGATGGTCGGGCTAATTAGCACCCCAGGAAACCTCCTTGTTAGGTTCCTTTCGCTGTCCAATTTTTCTTGGCAATGATTTTAGGGGCTTCTGGTGGTATCAGCTGAAGCATTCATTAATTAATGTCTCCACTTTGTGGCCTGCGAAGCTGCACTTTTTGTGGAATGATTGAATGCATTCACGTACTTAAAACAACTAGGACGACACCAACTCTTCGGCTCCTGCTCGAGTGGATGATCATTCTTATCATTAAAGCATTCTTGTCACGCTTGGCAACGTTATTGAATGCTGTAATTCAGATTGGGAAGTGCCAATTGGAATCGAAATTGAGGAAAGAATTAGCGTATATAAGTAAACCAAAAAAGCACGTCGTAGGTTATATTTTGCATTTGCCGAAAGTAGGACGTGTATTTGTTTCTTTAATCATGTGGGCTTAATTTTTCTGTTATCATATATTTAAATATTGAACACTAGATTTTTAATATGATAACAGAGTCAGAGTTAGTACGTATTTTTACTCTCATCCTCGTGCCATAATTCAGATTGAGGCTCATTCTTATCTTCCTCATGTCCTGTTCATCACCTAATAATCTCACGCCTCAAAAAGCAAAGGCAAGTGTCAACTTATGTCCCATGCCGGCCAAAATTAAGAAGGGGATCTTCTTTTTATACTTAGTAGGTATTTATTTTTTTATGAGCATTTTTCTTTTCTTTTTTTTTTTGCCACAAACGAGAGTTTAACGTCCTGCAACACGAAACCAGTGAACTGTTCTTTTCATATTTTCTTTTTAGAGACGATTCAAAAATTTTGGTGCAATTACAGTAGTTAGACATACTCGTGTGATATATACTGTTCATACTTTAAGATGATGAGAGCTAGAATTCCTCCGGCCTGAAGTCGAACTAACTAACTACTAACAACAAGCCCAAAGCAAACAAGTAGCCCACTCATACCAAAAAGATATACTGCTTGGCTTGTTGGTAAGCCTATTTATCATTTCCTTCTGGTGCATGGGTCTTTAGGCCGAGTTTAAACTTTAGAAGTAAAGCTGATAGGCCCATTCCGTTTGAGGACAAATAAAAGGCCGAATTTTGGAAAATTAATAATGATCTCACTTCAACTTTCGGTTCAAATACCTCACTTTAATGACATTTAGTGACACAGTTCGTCCCTCTTTAAAGAAAGAGGTTCTTCAATGTATCTTCTGGGGATATCTATTTGCACATCTGGTTCACAATAAATATATATACACGTATGTGCTTGTTCATGTGTTATTAGCGACCTAACGATGAGGGGAGGTAGCAGCTCCGGCACCCATTTATTTTGACAGGCATAAGTAGAGCATGAAGTTGTACTTTTGCTAATAAATTTTGTGCTTAATTGTTAATTAGCATTAGCACTTCCTAAACTTGTATCTCACTCTTGCATCAAACATCTGATCTCCATTCAAAAATATTTTATCACGTTAGTTCATTGACCAAACCATAGAACTAAGCCAATTAACAAGAGCCCGTCGTTGTTTAATAGACCGCCACATTAAGCCATTGCGTTCAAAACACCTTAAACTAGTCCAATCTACTACGAATTTGGATCCGAGTTCATGCAGATCCTGGTTGACCAACATTTGTTGATCTTCTTAAGGTGAGGGCTTCATATTGCTCCGACATTGGGTTTTTAGCGTTACTTCTATAGATACGAGTCATTTGGAGGCTTTAGCATATCAAGGGAGAACGTTCATGGGGTACTACCACAATATCCTGCTCAAAATCTAGCGATTGTTCGTCAAATCTTTGTGATTGTTCGTGTTTAACTGGACGTGAATAATTATTCCCGCCAAAAACCTTTCATCCTCACCTATGATCAGCTATTCTATGGAATCGCCTTAGTTGAAGGACTTTGACTTGAGTTTTAGTTGTTCTCCAAGAGCTCCGCTTTGTAGTTTTAGTATTTCCTACTCATACAAACCATAAAAATCAAGTGGAAGACACACAATAGAGATTCAGAGCAAAAGAGTTGCTTCTTACTCGATTTTTATTGCTTTCAGCACTCTATAGAAACCCCAAGTCTTCATTATTAAAATTAATTAATTAATTATAAGTCTAACTCCAAGGTTTATCCACATATTTCACTTTAAACCCTGCTTACACTTTTTGGTCAATTGAAGCACAATCTTTTAAAAAAATTGTGATCGAGCTCTGTCATCGATTAGAATTATTAAGTTAACCAAATGAGCTTCATTTTAAATATCAAAGCTTCTGTGCTTGGGAAATGATTATTGAATTCCAGAAGACATGATCGTTGGAACTTCCAGAAAAACACTTGCAGTAAACAAGATTATAGTAGCAAAATAATGTTTGGCCAACTAACTGCTGAAAAATAAGGCAGTATGGAGAAAATTGAACTGAAAATGCATGAGTCGAATGCGTTGCACTTTTTTCTTAAGACAGTATTTGCTCTCTTATAATCTGCTTAGGGTAGCAGCAAATCTGCTCCTCAAGATAAAACAGGCAAACTCTGTTGATTACAGCAGATTGCAATTAACAGACATAAATTTAAGAGAGAAAGCAAGAGAGAAATTCGAAGTGAGTAATGATCTGATCATCAGCCCTATTTATACACACCAAAAGGTGCCTTGAATATGTGCAAACAGTTGTAACAGTTAAGTGATTCTGCAGATGTCACTTAACAGTCAGAATTTGTAGAGACAGCAAAGAAGTGCAACATCTGAACTAAAAGGCACCATAAACTGGTGCCATTAGCGTCTTTACGCCGTTGTTCCTGCCCCAGCCGTCATCGGCACGCGCGTGAGGTGCGGTGCACCACACATGTGCGAGTGTATGGCCATGCATACCATGTGTTTCTAGAACAATATGGTATGTCACGTGGACATTTAAATACCCTTAATATTTCATTTCCCAAGTCATGTGGAAACCCACATCATAACCTTTTTCAACCTTATTAAATGTCAATCTTTGAGAGTTAATATTTCTCTAACTAATCAATCAAAATGATTGATTCTTTTTGTATAGTAATCCTTGTATTACAATCTTCAATAAGGTAGGATCAACTTATGGAAAATTTCAATAATTTTTCTCAATTTTTCAAAATTGAATTTTATCACATTTTCTTATTTAGAAATGTACCCCTCTCTATCCTTTGGTAGGTCCTACTAAGATAAAGGGGTCTTTCGAATTGAACATTTACCATATAGTAATGAAGTCAATCAACATTCAGAGTAGCCTTAGCCTTGAACTAAGAATCCTTGGTGAATGATCATCACTGATATGTGTAGAACTTCTCAACCAAAATTTCAAATACCTGCACATTTACGGCCTTTTGCTACATCTTAGGATTTTCATAAGTGTCATAAAGACTAACTCAAATCTCGTAGAAGCAGCCCCACTTCCCGCACTTATATAGGTAAATCTATTAAGGTGCACTTGGATGACATGCACCCTCCTTTAAGGACATAGATTTATTAAGAGAATAATTCTCACCCTCTTCTTGTTCTCCATACAAGTATGCATTACCTTGAGATGGTATGAAAATCAAAATTTTCATCTTTTAGTGTATCTTTGGTTATAAATACAATGTATGTTTCCATTGAACTAGAAAACTAAAGGTTACTCTAGTATCTAGTTGGTTTCCCCGTGCATGTTACCTCTCTTATTTCATGAGCTTTAAACCCATCAACCTGGAAGTCTGCCATATTATATCCCTGTCTAGGCCTTTTGTAAAAGGATCCGCCAAATTACCTTTGGACTTCACATAACTAATAGTAACAACTCATTTGCTTAGTTGTTCTATCACATAGCTATGTCTAAGACTTATATGTCTAGACTTCCTATTGTAAACCTTACTATATGCCCGTGTTAATACTGCCTCGTTATCGCAGAATATAGAAATAGCAGGCATTAGCTTAGGCCATAAAGGAATCTCTATCAACAGGTCTCTTAGCCATTCTACCTCATTGACTACCGTTGCCAAAGTAATAAACTCAGATTCCATGGTCGAATGTGAAATCAAAGTTTGCTTCTTAGAACCCCAAGAAATAGCACCTCCACCTATGGTAAATATTCAACCACTTGTGGACTTTGTTTCATCTGAGTCCGTGATCCAGTTTGCATCTGTGTGCCCTTTCAAAACGGCAGGAAATTCCTTGTAAGTTAATGCATAGTTCATTGTGCCCTTAAGGTACTTTAGTACTCTAAACACCGCATTTCAACAGACTTGTCCGGGGTTATGAGTAAACCTATTAAAAACACCGACCGCAAAGGCTATATCTGGTCGGGTAAATTGCATGATATACATCAAGCTGCCAATAACACTAGAATACTCTAGCTGAGAAACACATTTCTCTTTATTTGCCCTCAACTTAATAGAATGGTTATATGGGGTAATAACAGGAGCACAATTCTAGTGATTAAAATATTTTAAAAAATTTTCAATATAATGAGATTGTGCCAAAGAAATAGAATATGAGGATCTAATTATTTTCATTCTCAAAATAACATTGGCTTCCCCCGTATTCTTCATATCAAACGATGAAGATAGAAATGATTTGATTTCCAACACAACATCTAAATCAGTACCAAAGATTAACATATCATCCATATACAAACATATTGTCACACCACGTCCTTTATCAAACTTAGAATAAACGCATTTATCACATTCATTTATTCTAAATCCATGACAAAGAACGACTTAGTCAAATCGTTCATGCCACTGCTTAGGAGCTTGTTTTAAGTCATACAAAGATTTGATAAGCTTATAAACCTTTGTTTCTTGGCCCTTTAGTACAAAATCTTCTGGTTGTTCCATGTACACCTCCTTATCTAAAATACCATTTAGAAAAGCAGTCTCGATGTCCATTTGGTGTATAAGTAATTTGTTAATAGATAATAAAACAAACAATAATCTTATAGTGCTAAGTCTAGCTACCGGAGCATAGGTGTCGAAATAGTTTATCCCTTCCTTTTGTTTAAAATATTTGGCTACAAGTCTTGCTTTATAATTATCTACGGATCCGTCTGGCTTAAGCTTCCACTTAAAGATCCATTTGCAGTTTATAGGTTTAAACCCTGGTGGTCAATCAGTCAATACCCAAGTCTGGTTAAACATTATCGACTCAATTTCATTATTTATAGCTTCTTACCATAGGGCAGAATATCGAGAAGTTATGGCTTCTCGATATGTAAGAGGGTCATGTTCCACGTTATACATATAGTCATCTTCATTTCTACCTCCCTCAACTATGAATTAGTAGAAATCTGGACCATAGGTTTTTCCAATCCTTGCTCTCTTACTTCTCCTTAGTTCAACTCCTTCCGTCATTTTTGGAGTTGGGTGAACTTGATCCTCATTGACTATGTCTTTACTTTTTTTATTTTTAGAAAAAGAATTCTCAAAGAATTCGGCATCTCTAGATTCCAAAATAATATTTTGGCTAACAGATTCTGTTGATTCCATGGTTAAGAATTTATACGTTTTACTATGATGAGCATAGCCTATGAAGACATTCAATTGCCTTTTCCCTAAATTTGTGTCTCTTCGGATCGGTTAGCCTTACTAACACCCTACACCTCTACACCTTGAGGTGTCTAAAAGAAGGTTTTCTCTTCTTCCATAACTCATAGGGTGTGACATTAGAAACTTTATGGGGGATACAATTAAGTATATATGTGAAGTCATAAGAGCTTCCTCCCATAAATTCTTAGGCAAATCAGAAGTAAGTAATAAGGTATTAACCATTTCTTGCAAGGTCCTATTTTTTTCTGTCGGCTACATCATTTTGTTGTGTATTATAAGGAGCTGTAACTTGGTGTATGATACCTGAAGTTTCAAATAGATCATCAAAGGAAAGGTATTCACCTCCCCTATTCGACCGTAAAATTTTAATCTTACGATCTAATTGATTATCTACTTCCGCTTTATAAATTTTAAATTTATCTAAAGCTTCATCCGTAATCCTAAGAAGGTATGTGTAAGTATAATGTGAACAATCATCTATAAGTGTAATGAAATATCTTTTACCACTCCTTGTTAGGTGACCTTCCATCTCACATAAGTCCGAATGTACTGATTCTAACAATTGTGTTTTCCTCTCAACCCCTTTAAAGGGTTTTCTGGCAATTTTAGACTTTATGCAAACTAAACATTTCTCTAAACTAGGTGAAGTAATTTGAGGTATTAAACCTAAGTTTACCATACTTCTCATGCGTTTATAATTGACATGACCTAGTCTAGAATGTTATAAATTAAATGAAACAGCAAGATAAGCAAATTTAATATCTTTATTAGCAATAGTAAGCTTGTACAATCTATTTGTTACATATCCCTTGCCAACATAGCTCCCTCCCTTAGTCAGAATAACATTGTTTGACTCAAAAAGAATCTTAAACCCAAATTGATTAAGCATGCTAACAGATATAAGATTCTTCCTAACATCGGGAACACATAGCACATTCTTTAAGGTCAGCTTCTTGCCGGAGGAGAGATTGACTACCACAGTTCCCTTGCCCATGACCTTAGCCGTAGACGAATTTCCCATGCAGAGATGATGCCCTTCCGTAACTGGCTTGAGGTCTTTGAACAGATTTATGTTCTTAGCAATGTGTTTGGTTGCACCGGAGTCCACCCACCACTCATCATCTTCCCCCAACATGTTGGCTTCGGAAACCACTGCAATGAAGTCCTCGTTGTTAACCACATTGGCATGGTTCTTTGTCTGCCTCTTAGCTACTCGGCAATTCTCATTGGAGTGCCCGATTTTCCCGTACTTCCAACAAGCCTTTTTAAGCTTGTCTTGCCGGTTGGTAAAAACAGAAGTTTGACCATCAAGCTTACACTTAGAGCCACTAGGGGAGCCTTGGTCCACTACAAGAGCTTTGGAGGACTTGTTGTCTTCCAACTCAAGTCTATCTAAGTTTCGAGAATTCTCTTCAACTTTGATATACTTGACCAACTCTTGCATGGTCATAGCATCCTTCTTTTGTTTTAACTCTTTACAATATTCTTTTCAAGCTAAAGATAATTTAGAAATTATAGTTGGCACTTGGAAAGACTCATCAATAGAGCGGCCCTCCGAAATAATCAAATCCATAATCATTTGTAATTCATGAATCTGAGTAATAACTGACTTGCTATCTACCATGAGGAAGTCAAATAACTTATTGATTAGGAATTTTTTATTCCCGACATCCTCCGTTTTGTACCTGTTGTCGAGATCATCCCATAGTTCCTTTGCGGTGGTGTTTGCATACTTGATCTCGTACACATCATAGAGATTGTCGGACAGCCCTTCTAAAATGTAGCCCTTGTAGTAGGTGTCATCCTCCTCCCACTTTTGCTTTTGCTTTATGATAGTCTACTTTATTGCTTCATCTGCAGCTTCTTCCATGATAGGCTTTGGAATAGTGAGCACGTAGGCAATCTTTAATGTTGCAAGAAAGAAATATATCTTGCTCTTCCATCACTTAAAGAATGAGCCATCGAACTTAGCCAGCTTGAAAATGTTGTTGATCACGGTACCCTAGCAGTAGTCTCCATCGTAGCCAAATAATGTATTAAAATTGTTTAAAAATAAGGCAGTATCAAGAAAACTAAACTAAAAATGCCTGAGTCGAATGCGTTGCACTCTTTCTTTAAGACAGTATTTGATACCTTATAATCTGTTTAGGATAGCATCAATGCTGCCTCCCAAGATAAAACAGGCAAACTCTGTTAACTACAGCAGATTACAATCAACAGACAGAAAATTTGAGAGAGAGAGAGAGAGAGCAAGAAAGAAATTCGAAGTGAGTAATGATCTGATCATCAACCCTATTTATAGACACCAAAAGGTGCCTTGAACAGGTTCAAACAGTTGTGACAATTAAGTGATTCTATAGATGTCACTTAACAGTTACAATCTATAGACACAGTAGTGAGGTGTAACATTTGAACTAAAATGCACCATAAACATGTGTCATTTTGAATTTAAATAGATCAAAATCTGTTTAATTTTGCCAACAATCACACTGTTTCAATTCAAAATTGCAGCTCATAGGCTGAATTTGTTGCAAAAAGATAAGGCTAGGCTCGGGGCAAGGGATCCTAGTGACGATGCGCACGTGCGCCTAAAAGCTCCAAAGCGCCTTTACGCCGCGGCCACCGCCCACACCGTCACTGATGCAGTGCGTCGCACATGTATGAGTCCATGGCAATGCATACCATGTATTTCTAGAACAATATGTTATGTCACATGGTCATTTAAATACTCTTAGCATTTCCATTTTTCAAATCATGTGAAAACCCACATCATGACCCTTTTCAACCTTATTAAATGTTAATATTTGAGAGTTAATATCTCTCTAACCAATCAATCAAAATAAGTGATTCTTTTTGCATATTAATCCTTGTATTACAATCTTCAATAAGATAGGATCAATTTATGAAAAATTCCAACACTAACCACATCCAATCGTCCCATCTAGTTGTATATATATAATAAACCTGAAGATTATTTTGATTAAAGCATAATTTACGCCCAAGTATCGTAACCGTAATAAAAACAAAAGCAGTAACAACATAGCTATGACGACAGGTGATAGAGACAAAACCTGCAAAGCGGGTTAGAGTAATAAAAGCGAGTAATAGTAACAAAAATTTGGTGTAGGAAAACAATATTAGTAACAATGTTCAAAATGATAAAGCTATCAGAAGAAAAGCTAGACAAATTAGATATTATTGATAACAACTTATATGAAAAAGTACTTTTTACATGACGGTCAATTTTAACAAAATACAAGTGTCGCTAAAAGTATTTCATTTTCATAAACGAAGCTTTATTTAGGAAAAGCAATTGAATGTATGAAATATATAAAATGGTTAATTACACCTAGTATAACGGCCCAATCGACGGCCTCACTACAGGACAATGTCTCTCTAAAAAAGAACTAGCCAAAGTATGTACCTCTAATATCACAGACAAGGTCCTCTATGGGCAATCTCATATATCCTACATCTATATGTGGGACATCACAATCTCTCCTCCTTATGCTTTCGCATCCTTGCTAAGGCTCGATCAAATATAGCCCGGAATCTTACTCTCTAAACAATGTGAGATATACCTGGCTAAATTTTCATTACACCAACCATTCTCATGATGTTAGATATATCCGGACTTGCCTTCGTTTTACCAACCATCGGCAACTTGATTGATAGCTAAGCCTGAGCTTCCATGAATCTGCTATAATACCATCTGTAATGACTCAGCCCACGACCTCAGAGGGCAATGACTCCCTTAAACGGACTAGCCAAAGTAGATATTTTTAAGATTATAGACAAAGTCTTATAAGGATAACCTCATATTATCCTACATTTGATGTGGGATATCACATCTGGGTCCGTAGGGTCAAGATAAAATTACAATCAAAGACACAAAATTTAGAAAGGTATAGATCGTGACTTCATCCATCGTTGACCCGCGAAAAAGCATACTTTGTTCTTTATTTCATCAAAGCATATTACTAATTGTTAATACTGTTCTTATACATATAAAAAAAATTTAAACCCTACTTTTTGACTTAGGATGTGAAACACTAATTACAGGGTTCCTACAACCAAGTATAAGCACCAACATCGCCACCATTGACGACAACCACAAAAGCTATGACAGACACCTATCGCCGCAACCAAATCAGATTTAGTCAGCCATTGGCACGGCCAAATCAGATCCAACCACCCAACAACCACCCATTGCAGATCCACTTCAGAATTCCACCCGCCACCAACACCATTACCAACGATCCATACAACTACCCACAATAAGTTCGCCACCACCACCAACGATATCGATCTCCACCACCATCATCAGAAAAACTATCCAAATTTTGGAATTTTATTTTTGTGGATTGCTTTTTTCTTTCAATCTGGTGCTTGATATTTTTGGGTATTATACTTTGAGAGTTCATAGATGGAAGTATCAAAATCAGTAGGATGAAGATTTTGATAAAAAAAAATGGCAGTATGTCAATGGTATTATGTGGGGCTGCAACAATGTGGAGAAAGGGATCCACGCAGTGTTGGCGTGCATGGAATTGTGATATGGGGTTGCAGCTAGAGATGTCAAACGGGCCGGGCTTGGGCCGCCCGGCCCGGGTCCATCGGGCTTGAAGCGAAACCGGGCCGGGGCCGGGCCAAGGAGGCTGCCATCCGGGCCGGGCCGGCTGAGGAGAAATTCTAGGCCCGGTCCAAGCCCTGGCCCTAGGCCCAATTTCTAGGGCCGGGCTTGGGCCGGCCCGGGCCCTTTTTTTTAATTTTTTTTAAAATTTTCTTGTTATTCAATTTTAAATTTCATCTTTAGGCATGTCTAATTTTCAAATTTTGACAAATCTAATTTTTATCATTTTATTTCATTATATGTAATATTCATATATATGTATGTATGTATAGATATATTTATTTGTCTCTCATTTTATTTTTTGCTATATGTTAAATCTTTTCTTACTCTTCTTGGTGATCTTTATTAATAAAATCTGAACACATAACAATTATTACTATTTAAGAGAGATTGTTTCTACTATTTGATATTTTACTTCAAACTAATTGGCCGAAAACCCAGGATTGATACATGTTAATTCTTGAGACGATCTTTAGTAATAAGTATAGAAAAATAAATGTGTTCATAGGCCCTCCTCCTTTTATCCGGGCTTGGGACCGACTGCTTGTAAACAAACAGGCGAAGTTACCTATTTTTTTATATATACGAAAAAATATATATCTTGCTTGTAAAAATTTATTTTATAAATATGGAAAAAAAGTATATTTTGTGAAAAAATTTATTCTTAAAACTTAAGAGAAGGAAAATAAAAAGAAATTACCTAATCATCCGGAAGTACTTCAATATCCGAGTCACTGCTCTTCCTATCATCAATCGGTTTATCTTGCTCGCGGTATTTCGCATCAAGATAATCCTTCCAACATACACATAGCTCGAGCGACTCGGGGTTAAGACGACTCCTCCTGTCATCCAAAACCCTCCCGCTGGCTGAAAATGCCGACTCTGAAGCAACCGTGGAGGCTTGCACTGGCAGTACATCCCGTGCAATTTGGGATAAAGTTTTATACATGTTTTGATTTTGTTTCCAAAAATTTAACAAATTAAAATTAACCTGTTCTTGCATTGATAAATCAGAATAATGATCAGTATTTGCATATACACCAATCTCATTAAAAGAGGAAAAAGTAGACGAACCTGCCGAATTAGAAGTACCTTCACCTGGTAGTTGTCTTGCTACTAGATGTTCAAAGCCCTTAAGGTATGGCGCATAATACCTCTCAACAGTGGATGATGTAGCTCGCCCGCGCACGTCAGCAGAATTACGATAGAGGTTGAACAATTCCTCAAACCTCTTGCTCACTTTTGCTGTGAGTGCGGTTGTCTCCTCTGCTGTGTAGCACATTAATTTCGATATCTCTTGTATCGAGGCGTTCACGCCATGCAACTTTAACCTAGGATCTAAACAAGTAGCCACAGCAAAAATAACAGGCAGTCTACTCCAATATTTATTAAACTTTTTATCCATCACTTTTACTATTTTCTTAAAGGGTCCTATATATCTCCATTTTGTTAACATTGTAGCCATCTTGAGAATTTCTATTACAGCGAGAGGAGAGGTGGGATAGTACGTACCAGACAATAAATTGGTAGACGTGTAGAATACCTCCAAAAATTCAGCTAGGTATGTGGCCATCTGCCATTCCTCTTGAGTTGGCAAGCCGGCTGGGAACTGGGTTAGTAGAAAATGCGTATAGACTTCTCGGTATGCCAGAATGTGTAAAAGCATATGGTATGTAGAGTTCCACCTGTGGACCACATCTGTAACTGCTCTCCTGCGAGGCATATTATATTCAACACACAACGTTTTAAATTGTTGTGTTCTCGGACTCGAGCTATTAACATACGCTGTCATACCCCTCATTTTGACAAGAATATCTCCTGCAGCAGCTAAACCATCTTGAACAATTAAATTAATTATATGACAAACACAACGAACATGAAATAATTCACCAGAAAGTACAGGTTTGAGGCTCTCCTTTAAAGCATCAACAGCAGCTGTATTGTTAGAAGCATTATCAAAACTAATACTCATAATCTTATCCTTTAATTTAAATGTGGTACATGCTTTTAATATAAGAGTAGCAATGTTCATTCCATCATGCGGAAAAGGAAAGAGCTCGAAAGCGATGATTCTCTTGTGCATAACCCAATCTGCATCAATCCAATGAGCGGTCACACAAGAATAACTAACAAAAGTAAATGGAGATTGCCAAATATCAGAAGTAAGACTAACTTTACCGTCAAATTTATCGAAATAATCGATAAGGCGTGCTTTAGCAGCATTGTACTGTCGGAGTGCATCGGATCTAGTTGTGTTTCTATGAACCTTTTTGTACAAAGGTTGAACGTATGTGTTCATATATCTAGAGTGCTTAGGATTATCGGCAAAAGAAAAGGCTTGTTCATCGTGAATAACAAATTCAGCGAGACCGTCTCTTTGCTCTCGCTGATTATAAACAAATAACTTACCGTCAAAAGATAACTGCGTTTGGGTAGGTTCGACGTGGCCTTGTCGAGGTGCACACTGAGGGTAATGCCTGTTAAGATGTCCATTACCACTACCAGACGAAAATAATTTAGCGCAGTACTTACATCGAGCTTTTCGGATGCCGTCCACCGTAACTACATCGAAATGATTCCAACACTCGGCTTTCTTTTTTTTTTTCCTTTTGGACTTCTGGCTCATTACCGGAGGCATTGCTCGGCCCTTCTTCATCATGACCAGGCATAGGGTTGAGATTATGCCACGGAGTAGTAGCTTCGCCAACCGAGCTGCGTCCTTGACTATAATGCGGGGGGTCTTCATCAGGCGTGTATTCAAAATCTGGAATGTTTTGATTGAACTCCCAATTGGCTTGGGTATCTATCATACAGCCTGTACTCATTCGTCCAGGAACGAATGGTTGTGTTGGTGCTTGGATTGGTGTTTGTGATGGCCGTGGCGCTGGCGCTTGTGCTTGCGATGATGATGATGTTTTTCGTGATGATGATCCACGCCTCAATTTCTTCAATAATCCAGCCATATTTCACGCTAAACTTTTTTACTAGATTGGAATTAAAATTCGTAAGAGTAACTAAATACACAAGTATAAGAGTAGTAATAAGAAATAACAATTAAAAGAATGAACGAGTAACAAATATTAATCACTGAGGATAATTCTGATCCAATTGGAGAGAGTTAGTAATTAAAAAGCATTTAGTAATAGTAATTAATAAATAAAAATTCACTAATTACTAATTACTAGACAAAAGAATTAGAGAGTAACAAATTAATAAGAGTAGTAGTTAGTAATTAGAATTTAGCAAGAGTAGTAATTAATAAACAAGAGTACTAATTAGTAAATACTAGTAGTAATTAGCAAGAGTAGTAATTGGAGAGGGAAATAGTAGCAAAGCTTGTAGAAATATAGAATGTTTAGATAAGAGAGAGTAAGAAGATTGGTGTGAAAAATTAGAGAGAAATTGTGTGAATTTATAGATTTTAGAAACTTCACAAAAGACCAAAATACCCCTAAAAACTATCCGTTTATAGTTGTTGGGGAGGGTAAGAGTGTAAAAACCTTTAAAGGAGTTGAAAAAATTAAGTTAGACTAAAATACCCCCCAAACTAGCCGTTATATTGCTGTTGGGGGGGTAAAAGTGGAATTTTGGGGGAATATATCCGTTGGAGAAAAAGGAGGGGAAAAACAAAAAATTCAAACAGGTGGGGCCGGAACCGGGCCCAAAACCGGGCCGGGCCAGACCCGGGCTTTTCCGGGGCAGGCCTGGCCCGTGCTTTTCCCCATATTTTTTCGGCCTGGTCCAAGCCCAGGCCCTAAGCCCAATTCCTCCGGGCCAGTCCTGTTCATGACCGGGCCGGCCTGGGCTTTTTTCGGGCCGGGCCGCGGGCCGCCCGACCTATTTGACAACTCTAGTTGCAGCGACAAGGAGATCTAGATGATAGCCACGACAGGTTAAAAATTGGTTGGTGGGGTTGCCGTGCAAAGGTGGTGGTGACAGTGGACATGGTGTGCATTAATTTTTCTTTTGGGTCAATCTAAGGTGTGGCGGAGGGGTTGGGCTGCACTGTTGATGGCGATTTGGTGATGGCAAGTACAGTTAGTGGTTTTTTGGGTGGTGCCATGGGCGGGTGACGACAATGGTCTTGGATGGCGAGGTCAGTGGTGGCTATTTCTCGAAGAGAAAACGAAGAGATAAAATGGCTTTTCAACATAGACAAATATAGTCCTTTTGTTAAAACATACATGTATTTCAAGATTACGTTTAGTCAATAGACATCGTTGCTATTTGTCCAAACTAATAGACATGCGTATAATTTTACCTTAACTTCAGAAATCTGGGTGTAACCAAAGGCTAAACGGAAACCATGTTTCATTTTTATCAATATCGCATTTGGGCCTTCCTATGTTTCTTGCGAATGAGCCGTCTTCTTGTTTCTTCTATTTTTTTTCCAAATAAACCTCATTCTTTCCCTTCCCATTTGCTATGTGTACCCATGCAAAACCATTAGTCAAGTATCACATTTCCTCCATGTGCTTCTAGCCACCTTTCTGCTTTTTTTACCCTTCTCCCTTATGGTTACTTTCTCCTAAATGGACATATACTAGTTTCTAATGACATTTGTGACTCATGTTGAAACTTTAGCAGATAAAATGCCACAGTCATTAAGGTCTGCACCATAATTCCTCATTCATACAAGCATTTTGATAAAGTGTTATACAACTAACAGTGTGTTTGGAACCAATTCGTCATAGGATTTGGATTTCAAATTTAGAATTGGATTCACTTTCTTTTGTTTGGAACTCAAATCACATAATTTATATTTTGTGTTTGAAAAATAAATGAAATGGAAATGCTAAAAAAGGTTAGACAATAATATCCTTGACTTAAGATGAAAAATTAACTACGATAAGTGGTTTCAAGTGTGCTAGTGCCACTACATGGTGGTGGTGGCGGCGGCGGCACCATGAGGTAGCGACACCGAGGGTGGAAGTGATGACGCGGTCAAGTGATGGTAATGATGGTGCATGGTGGTATTGAGACGTAACGAGATGTAACTGGTGGTAGTCAAGTGACGCCGGTAGCTATGGTGGTGACAATGGTGGTGGTGTCAGTGGCGGTAGTGGTGGCAGTAGTAATGATGACAGTGGTGATAGTGGTAATGGTGGCACCAGTGATAGTGGTGGCAATGGTGATGCTCGTGTGGTGATGGTGGCAGTAATGGTGAAGGTGGTGGTGCTAGTCGTGGTAATAAAAGTGGTGTGGCGGTAGTAAAAGTGGTATGGTGAAGGTGCCATTAGTGGTGGTGGCGGTAGTGGTGGCGACGGTGACAGTAGTGATGCCATTAGTGTTGGTAAAAGTAGTATCGCGGTGGCGACAATGAAAATGATGGTGGTCGGTTCATTCTTTCAGGAATTAAGAAAATGGTAAGATAGGTAAGTAATTAATTTTAATTCAAGAAAATTCAAATTCCATGAAATCCGACCATTTTTCTCTTAATTTCACACTACAGAAACAAATCTAGTCAAATCTCATAAAATTTCCAATTCATTTTTTTTAATGTTCCAAACAACAAATTTGAGTACTAAAAAAAAATCTCATCAATTTCATGGTTCCAAACACTCTCTAATTCTACCACCTAAAATCGTTATGCAAAATCTCAGTTGTAAAATCGTCACTAAGAGTCCAAAAGTGTTATTATTCAAGTACTGCTGCTAAAAGTCTAAACTATGTGTCAAGTAATTGAAATAATTCAGAGTCCAACTTACGTCGGGGCATATTTTATTAAATCTAGATCATTTTACTTTATCGTGATGGCTCAGCAGTCATCATTGAATTTGGAAGGGATAATCACAGCAAAGTCCTTGACGTTAGAGTGAAATTACAGTTAAGGACACTAAGTTTCAAAATGTAATATACTGTGATAAAAAAAAAACATTTGAAAATGTATCAGTCGTGTCCATCCGTCCAAGATCCGTTCAAAAAATGTACCTTTTGGTTAATATCGTCCATACGCATTTTCTAAATGCCAATACTATCCTTATGCCATATATCTACATATATACTGTATAAAAATTAAAACCTAATTCCCAAATTCGTGTTTCAGACATAATTCTCTCCCTTCAAATTAAGGTTTTAACCTAATTTCTAAGTTAGAGTCTCTCTAACAACAATTAAATCTTTTTTTTCAAATTACAGATTTAAGCCTTTTTTTTCTTTCAAATTTGTGTTTTGTCATTAGGTCGGTTGCATTTATTTCTTTTTTTGGAAATAGGTTGCATTTATTTCTTTTTTTGGAATTGGCCCGGAATAGATGCCCGATGAAACTTTCATGTATACAAATGAAATACGTAATCTAAATAGAGTGCCGTAGTATCTTTCAATTCAGAGACCGATTAAGAATGCTATTACCCATTTAATGAGTGGGACGCTATTGTGCGAGTGGGACGCTATTTTGCGAGTGGTCCTTCCGAAGGCTATAACTCTCCATTCAGGAGGCGCTGCGCGATGAGCCAACCCAGTATGATCCGTGAAAAGAGAAGGCTTTGCCACATTCTCAATATTGCTCAATTACGAGCTTTAAGTAGCTAGAGAAAAAGACAATTCAAATAAAACAATCTGTTTGATTTTCTTTTTGTCTGCAATTAGTAGATATAATTTTTTTAGGCTTGATTACATTTTTTCCTTAAACGTTTTAGTTTAGTATTAAAAGAGCTATTTGCTCGGCTAAAATTGAGCTAATAGCTCAAAGTAATGAAGTTTATAAGGACCAAGTTTTGAGATATAATTCACGTTAACAATAACGTCTTGCATATTACACCAACATTAAGCGTAAATTTGTTAAAGATCATGAGGCCTACTACGCAGTTTTTTGGCTGAAAAAGATTAGTTTTTCGTTTTTGTTTTGCTGAGAACAAATTTTAATAATACTGTTTAAGCTTTTAGAAAAAAAAAAAAAAGAATAAACACATGAGCATAACTTTCGTGAAATTAAGATAGGTAGGTGACTTGTTGAGAGACACAGCCTTAGAAAGTAGTGGCGGGTCCGAAGGCCGCGTGGCCAATGTCTTCACCTTGTGGGCTAAAAGTACCTAAAGCATTCACGTAACCCGCTGGTCTTCTTCGGGATCGTGACCATTTCCTAAAGTCCATGTCAGGTGTCCGGTGGCCCGTAACCATCTTATACATTCACCCAAACTTTCTATTCTTCTTCCAACTTCAACTTAAATCCTTAACAACGAAATAAAGTTGAGAAAAGTTTATTGATTTTAGTCTCCACAAATAGAGTAGGAATATATAGGAGCAAATTTAATTTCCCGACAAATGGAGTAGGGATCTAATTTTGACATTCTACACTCCCCGTGTGTTAAGATGGATAGAGATTTCACACTCATTGTGTGCCCGAGGAGATCCTGAACTATACGTGATATTATGTTAAATTTGATCTTGTTTCACATAAGAAAATAGGAGAGAAAGAACTTGACCTTATCAGACTTTGTCAATGGACTCTTAAATATCTATTGCCTAGCCATTTTGAGGAAGAAGATAATAATAATATAAGCATATTTGAGTATATAGGTTTGTCATGAGTCGTTAAATATATTTGATTTAAGTGTGTGGTATAACGAGCAAACTGTACGACAAACCAATTTGACGCAATTTCGTAGCAGACACCGAGTATTGTTGCATATAGAAAATATTGGTTGTAACATTTTGATCGGTTGTACTTGATTGGTTACTGAGGTTTTTAACCTGAAAAGAAAAAGGAAAAAAAAAAAAAAAAGGCAGAAATTGTTTAGCCGAGGATAAATGTTCAAATGGCATTTCAGTAGTTAGTAGTCGAATGAGGGTCAGATACGAGGAAATATTGCATTATATTTGCGGCCACTCTCCTAAACATCTCTTTCCCAAATTCCCAGTATTTTTCTGTTTGCCTCTTTCCCTTCCAGTCTCCTTGGTAACAAAACGCAGGGAAGAATTCAAACAAGCGCACAAACACACAGTCATTGCGTACAGAAGTCACACGCACCATCACACACAGAGAAGTGAAGAGAAGAGCGGAAGAGATGTGGCGGTGTGTGTCCCGTGGCCTTCGCATTCCTTGCCGGAGATCCATCTCCGGCGAACCTCACTCCTTCCGCCGATTGTTCTCCTCCGAATCCGTAAGCTACCCTTCACCAGCTCTAGATTTTTTGTTTCTCAAAATCGCTTCAAATTGTTCTTGTTTTTCGTTATATATTAGCTTTGTAGGGCTATCGATCCATTCCTATCGCACTTCTGTTTTCCGTTTGTTGAATAATCATCAATGAGCTCATAACCGATGTTATTTTCTGTAAATTTCCAATTTATTAGCACTCCTATATTTCAGCAAGATGCATGCATTATTGTTTTGATAGGAATAGGCGATGGATTTGCTATGATTAGTGTTGTTATACGTGTCTTTGTGGAACTTATCTGTTTGATTAAACGTAATATGACCTTTTAGTTTTGTTATTTATCTTTCTTTACTTATTTCTCTTTGTTGCGATTTGCAATGGCTTTATGTAACAGAGTGCCGGGTTGTCATCGTATACCGTAGTTGATCATTCATATGATGCGGTGGTGGTAGGCGCCGGGGGCGCCGGGCTCAGGGCAGCGATAGGGCTATCTGAGCACGGATTTAACACCGCTTGCATTACCAAGCTCTTTCCAACTCGTTCTCATACTGTTGCTGCTCAGGTACTTCCAAGATTTAGATTTCTGGATTTTGAATATTATAGAACCATATGCTGTTTACACGGTATAATATGCAAATATGTGGCGCATATTACCGATAATATGTTGCTCATCATTAGTTAACTGCTGCTGCATCTATAAATATAACTTATACTTGGTGGTAATAAAAGAAGAGACTTTATATTTGGACACGAAAGGCACGAGTTAAGTGAGATGCAATCATCCATATACAAGGGCTGCAGGGAAGTAAATTGATTTAGTCGTTCGTGTTCGCTAGTCATTCAAATCCAAGTGTCAAGAAAGGCAAGAGTTTCCATCATATATGGAAAAGAAGCCAGCACTCGAGGAGGTGGTGACTGTCTGCAACTTTTATTTTATATTTTGACCTTGCGTCAAGATAAATAAATATGAAGATACGCTATGTAAACCGAGAAATTTTGATTTTCGAAGGGTTATGGGGGTGTTCCTTTTTACATAAACTAGTGGCCCTGTGGAAATTTGGATGCTCCATCCATTGATACATACTAGTTTTTGTACTACTTTTGATCTCTATGTTTATTGAATAGATTAGAATTTTTGAACCTGATTTTTCTTGCACTTGAATTTCTGAACTTTTCTGAATTGTTGAGGTAATGTTTGTTTATTTGTTGGAGACACAAATCAACTCAATTTTACTGCATGCATAAGCAGGTAAGGTTAGCTAGTCTTCTCATGGTATGTATTGAAGTTGTTGTACATGGGATACACGTTTTATTGCATGCTATAACCACAGAAGCTTAGTTGCTGTACATAAGCAAAGTTCAATACAAGTATCAGATTCAGCTCGCCACTCTCTTTCGTTTATCCAGAGGTCTTCAATTCTGCGTTTGGATAAGAAGGAATAGAGTTTGCATCAAAACTTTCAGTGCATTGAATATTTGATTACACTTCTGTCGGTGGCATGATCACAACATGAAGAATTTTTGTTGCGCTATCCTTTCTTTTCACCTTCATTCTAGGAGCTCAAATCATCTGCTTGTTCTATTATCTTTGGCACTGTATATTATGCTATCATTCCTAGTTGCTAAGATCCTGAGTTAAATATGTCTCCCATCCCTTATGCTGCGGTGCAGGGTGGTATAAATGCTGCATTAGGAAATATGACTGAGGATGACTGGAGGTGGCACATGTACGATACCGTCAAGGGAAGTGATTGGTTAGGTATGAAGCTATTTTGGAATTTGGAACTCATCGACACCTAGCGTTGTGAACAGAGCAAGTTTTTATGTCCACGAAAGATTATGAGCATCAGAGCACCAAGAATATCTTTGTAACGCCACTTTTATGTTTTACTGTTGCTGCTACCAGATTTTCCACTAATGATCTGGAAGCATGAAAACTTGCTATTGGTAGAAAAACTAGATGTTACGCATTTGCCTTGCCCTAGCAAACGTAGTTATTCAGCTTTTTCTATATGACCTTTTCTGTTTATCTAATGTGACATATAGGTTATTTTGCATTCCTATAGGTGACCAGGATGCAATTCAGTATATGTGTAGGGAAGCACCAAAAGCAGTTATAGAGCTTGAAAATTATGGTTTACCATTTTCCCGCACTGAAGATGGGAAAATATATCAACGTGCATTTGGTGGTCAAAGCCTAGACTTTGGCAAAGGTATGGCACTGCTGGTTTGCAACCAGAATACAAAACATGATTTATGTAGAAAAGCACTGACTTTGACTTACTCTGTTTTGTTTCTGTAGGTGGACAAGCATATCGCTGTGCATGTGCCGCTGATCGAACAGGGCATGCTTTGTTGCATTCTCTCTATGGCCAGGCCATGAAGCATAATACACAATTTTTCGTGGAATATTTTGCTTTGGATCTACTCATGGGCAGTGATGGTATGCATTGAAAAGTTTAAATTGCTTCCTTTTCCTTCTCGTCATTATTTAAGGCTTTTTCCCAAACTAGTTGGGTTCGGCGACCTCCATTCTTTATTCCATTGTACTCTATCTGAGTACATACTTCTCGGGTACATTGCTAGCAGTCTAGCCTCCTTTTTACTTTTTAAAAAAATTTAGACTTGATGTCAAGGAATTAATCGAATAATATGTGCTTAGGTTTGTTTGATTTTTATGTTGAGGTGATGAAGTATCTCCCATACATGTTCAACTTGAAGTTACTGGAAGAGAAAGAGATGTTTTAGATATATATTATAGGCCCGTACATTTACCATATTCGTTTTCAGTTTTCATTTTGTGTTTTCATTATCATGATATGCATATTCAGTTAGAAAATATGCCCCTGTACTTTTATCATTTTCACCAAAAGGAATTTAGCTACTTTTTCTTACTTTGGGTTAGGTTTGGCTGAAAATAGCTGAAAACAGCTCGGAGGTGTTTTCAGTTTTTTGTTGAGTAATTTTACCCAAAACGAAAACAGAAAATTGTAAAAGTACACAAAAAAATAATATTTTTTTATCATCATTGCAAAAAATAGAAAACGAATATGGTAAACGTACGGGCCCACTGTTTGTGCACCTGGAGAAAGTTCTCTTCTACTTAAATAGAGTTTCCTAAGTGCTTCAAGGAAAACTTGCTGTATTCATGCATAATTACCATCTTGATCATCCTTGGTTATATTTCTCAGTTTAATATGAAGGGTTCGAGAAATCCCAGTTACTGCTTGAACAGGATGAAGCACAATTTTTCGAACTGATCTATATTTCAATCTGCGTATACATGCACACTTATACACAGTACTAACAAGACCAATATCTAGCTACGTATTTCGCACTCCTATTCTCACAAATATTTTTACGTCAATACCTGTATGTGTATTCTTCAGCTGGAGAGTTGACTGACATTTATACTGATATCAGGTGAGTGCCAGGGTGTCATTGCTCTTAACATGGAGGATGGAACACTACATCGGTTCCATGCTGCTTCAACAATTCTTGCAACTGGGGTATCTTTTTGCTTTCAAGACCTCTACTCATTTTTTGCTTTTAGACAAGTAAATCACACTCGTATCTAAGTACTTCTTGTAATGTTCCTCTCAGGGATATGGTAGAGCTTACTTTTCTGCAACCTCTGCTCATACATGCACTGGAGATGGCAATGCTATGGTTGCGCGTGCTGGGCTCCCTCTCGAGGTATATACTGTCCTTTTTTCTTTTAGAATTTTGTGGAAATTTTGCTGCTTATTTGTGTCGATTCACAGTTGATATTTGCTATATTTGCCTGCAGGATCTTGAGTTTGTCCAGTTTCATCCAACTGGGATTTATGGTGCTGGGTGTCTCATCACTGAAGGTTGGGGTTCTTTGTTTTTTGTCCTGTGGTTCAGATGAACAGTCTAAATCGATTGCTTCCATGTTCTTCCTATGTGTCCATCATATTAGACTAATTTTTTCTTCTTGAATCTTCCTATTTTGCCTTTGCTGAGCATAGGATCTCGTGGCGAAGGAGGTATTCTTAGGAACAACAACGGGGAACGGTTTATGGAACGCTATGCCCCGACAGCCAAGGATCTTGCATCAAGGGATGTTGTCTCAAGATCTATGACAATGGAAATACGAGAAGGTCGCGGTGTAGGTATGACTTTATCACTCGCTTGAAACTTATGGCGAAATGTGGTTAGTTATTGTATGGACAGGTCAACTTGGGCGCGTGAGCCTGGAAGTTACCTTTTCATCATCATACCCAACAAAGTCTATACAATTGCTGGTCTAAATGCGATTTATGAAGAGGTTATTTAGCACTTTTTGCTGTTGAAAGATATAGACTCATAAACACCAACATGGACAAAAAAGGACATCAAATTACAAATCAAGCTCCATAGCGTTTCATGTTTATTCTTTCCCTTGACGGCAATAGAAGGAAACATGTAGATCTTGCGATAATTCCTGACTTCTTTCAAAGTGCCACTGAATAACATGGCTGCCTATTTAGACTATGCGTGCTTAACTTGTTAAGTTACCAGCGGATCTAAAAGATTAAATTAACATAGAATGGGCACAATATGCATGTCATTGCTTTGGCACCTCCCCCAACCCCACCCCCCCCCCCCCCCCCCCCCCGCGCATACCTTCCATTGCATGTGGAGACAAATTAACATGAGAGCACGACCAGGAGTGCAAGACGACTATGGTCACCCAATGCAAGTCGGAAGAAATGGAACCAAGACCTTAAACAAGAGTCAGCTCTAATACCATGTTAAGTTACCAATTGCTCCAAAACTTCATGCTTTCAGAGAATGGGCCAACATCTTATGTCATTGCTTTTGCAGTTGGGAGTGGAAAAAAAAGGGAAGTGATGAAAATATTAAGTTAAAGTGACACTCCGTTCTCTGTGTATGTGTTTGTAGTGACCTTTCCTTGGAGAAATATTCGATGGTTGATGATTTCTAAAAGTCAAATAAATACGTCTGTGTTTGTGATTTTCGGTGAGGTAGTCGATGGAAACTATAAAGTTATTGGTAATGGTGTAATTCTATCTTCAGTTGGGCCTCGTGAAGTGAGCTTTTCCTCAGTTGCTTGCGTCGTGTTTGACCCTTTTTGTCTCAGTAGTTCCATATCTAAGAAACCTCTGAGTCTTTTCTGTTAACCAGATCAATGGCTTTAGCCATTCTTGAAACCCGCTAGTCAGGAAAGAAGTAGCAACAGCTATGGGCGTCATGTCTTTGATTGGATAGTTCTGCTTTTGGCTACCATTCGACTTCCAAAGGAACATTTCGGGCTTCTCCATCAGGTAGTAGTGAAAGCTTCCCAATGCATTAACAAAGTCGAAGCAGCTGGGGAACTCGTAAGAGAGTGAGCTGACGCCAGCCATGGGAACTACACCTGCTAGAGTCAGGTCTCAGTAGAATGAAAGTGGGGGGCTCGCACCGTAGACAATTTCTCCTAGAAGGAAGGAGTTGCACTCTAGGAGTAAACCCCTTATTTTATAAGTAAAAGAAAATATACAAGCAAATTCACGTGTTCTCTAAAAGTACACGTGGTACAGCCCTGTGACTTGCAATTAGCTAAAAGGCCCAGCAACTATGATTTCGTTCTTAAAAGAACCTTAGACTAGCTTTCCATCTTAAAACATTTTCCGAGGAAAGATTCCAGCAAAAAGTAAAAGTGTCAAGGTCTGTATTCCCCAATTTTGAGAATGATTTATTCCATCTAAGGAGATGTCGATGCAGCTTTCTCCGTTCAATGCAGATTTGAGCTTAGGCCAATGATTACCGGCTCGAGGACTCTTTCGCTTTAGCCTTTTTTGTTGATTTAGATCTAGTTTGTGCAGAAAAATTTACATGCATGTATATACAATGACGGGATCTGGCAAGGTTGGCATCGTCCATTGTGTTCTCAGGATATTTTTGATATCAGTTAAGATGTCTCCCATTACTTTGCGCTGTCAAAGCTTATTATGATCTTATAGGACCTTCTGCTTAAGAGTTGAGTCCGAGCAGGTGAGTATCATAAGCTACAAGGTATGAGCTTTTGAAGGATGACAAAATTTTCAGGCTTTTTGGCATCTTTTCTTTCGTGCTGAGCAACGCTGAATATTGGTTTTCAGAGCTCTCTCTCTCTCTCTCCCCCCTCCCTCTCTCCCTCCCTCTCCCCTCTTGCTCTCCCTCGCTCTCTCGCACACAATCTTAATGTTTTTCTATTTACTGTTGATGTATTTGATACACTGCGTGTCATCGTATACAATTCACTCTCTTTTATAACCTCCTTAGCAAAGTAGCTATAAATCTAATTATTACTCTCTCTCCCCCTCCCACCCCCCACCCCCACCTCTCCCTCTCTGTGAACAAACTTACACAGCGTATTCAGAATGATATGCAAAGGTGACGAATTTTGGTTGCGTGATCTTTGGGTTTTCTAAGGTTGTAATGTCTGGGTCCGCCGCCATTTACGTATGGGTGTTTACTTAGACAGGTCTCTGTTAATGATATCTGCATCCTCAGTTGTCTGATTCTACCCCTATTTATACACTGCTTATCATTTCTTGGCTTTCAATAGGACCCATGAAGGACCACATTTATCTCCACTTGAATCACTTGCCGCCGGAGGTCCTCAAGGAGAGGCTTCCTGGTATCTCTGAAACTGCCGCCATTTTTGCTGGTGTTGATGTTACAAAGGAGCCAATCCCTGTTTTACCTACTGTCCATTACAATATGGGCGGAATTCCCACAAATTACCATGGACAGGTGCAAACTAGCATCAAACTTGAAGTTGAAATGTGCTGTTTGGGTGAAAGAGTCCTTTCTAATGTGGCAATTTGTAGCTCTGCAGGTGGTTACCATTCGAGGTGATGATCCTGATGCAGTAGTTCCTGGACTGATGGCTGCTGGGGAGGCAGCCTGTGCGTCTGTTCATGGTGCCAACCGGCTTGGTGCAAATTCTCTTCTTGACATTGTTGTTTTCGGCCGAGCTTGTGCTAACAGGGTTGCGGAGATCCATAGACCAGGTAACTAGTAGATGTTAATTTGAGACACGTCATTCGTACAGTGGTATTCTGATGCCTTCACTTGTCACACAGGGGAGAAACAAAAACCTTTGGAAAGGAATGCTGGAGAGAAGACGATTGCATGGTTGGACAAGCTTAGAAATTCAAATGGCTCCCTTCCAACCTCAAAAATTCGGTTGGATATGCAAAGAATAATGCAAAATAATGCTGCTGTGTTCCGCACACAAGAGACTTTAGCTGAAGGTGCTTTAGAAATCCTGTCACTGTCCAAGTCCTCTTGTGTGCTCTTTGGAGAACACTTCATTTTATTGTGTGTATAAATACTAGTTTTTCTAATATGTACAGTATAGTCTTGCTAGTTTGTATGATCATCATGTTCAACTCCTCTCTCTGTTCTTACAGGTTGCCAGTTGATTGATAAAGCATGGGAGAGCTTTCACGATGTTAAGTTGAAGGATCGAAGTTTGATATGGTAAATTCTGGTTATAATGGCTGTTATCTTTGGCATTGTCCCTATAAAGGTTGTCCATTTTCCTTGATTTCTAAATAGTAAACATCTTTATCAGGAATTCAGATTTGATAGAGACTATAGAGTTGGAAAATCTGTTGATTAATGCTTGTATCACCATGCATTCAGCCGAAGCTAGGAAAGAGAGTAGAGGAGCGCATGCCCGTGAAGATTTTACGGTTATTTCAGATTCCCCGTCTTTTTATTTTACCTCCTTTGTATCCTCTAGTCCTTAATAACGGAATTAAAATCCTCTGGTTGCGCAGAAAAGGGATGATGAGAAGTGGATGAAGCACACTTTGGGGTATGTTTTCTGCCTTTTATTACTCCTCCTCCCTCTTTGGCACTTTTTACCTTTCTGAAGGGTTCTTGGTCCTTGCAAGATCCTAGACAAAATCATGAATTGCGGGTGTCCGTCTGAGGCCTGCATTCAGCTTATTATCTAACAGGAGTCGTTATCTCTATTCAAGTCTCTAGGACCCTTGCTGCTTAAACTTAATGAGATTGTTTACAAAATATAAGGAGAAGAAGAATAACAAAAGTATGCTTACCATTCCTGTTTTAAGTTAGGGGAGTACAAAGAAATCGCCTAAGGTAGAAGGAAGTGCTATCATATCGTTAATTTCATTACAAAAAATCCTCGCTCTTTTTGTAGATATATTCCACAAGCTACAAACTCTACTCTGTGTTCTCGAGATTCTTTACTCCTAAATTTTCTAGCCTCCTCTTTGGTCACTTTGTATTCGATTTGTATTCTAGTCTAGATATCTGTAATTTTGAACTGCTATCTGCAGATATTGGGAGAAGGAGAAGGAGAAGGTTCGCCTAGACTACAGGCCCGTTCACATGAACACGTTAGATGACGAAGTTGAGTCATTCCCACCAAAGGCTCGTGTGTACTGATATGTGCACTCGTGATACATGTTTGGTTGCTCAAGAAGATGATTTGCTTACTATTCCGAAGGTTCCAAATAAATATTTGATATCAAAATTTTGGATACTAATTGGAGCATTCATCTATGCCAAGTAGCCGATAAGATGCAACCCAGAAGTGCGCATAGGTTTCGAAGCATAATGTAGCTTTTGTACGGTTGACTAGTGAATAATACATTGCAAGCATACCATCTGTTTGTAGCGATTATCTTATTATATGGAGTTACCACCTAAACATAAACTTCTTATTTTTGTAGTTTGTGTTCGTATAAGCTATATTCATTCTACCGATCTATGCTTTTGAAATGCTTATTCCGTCCCAAAAAAGTTGATCATATTGTTTATTTGAGCTGTTTTAAAAAATTGATATTTTCTTGATTAAGAAAGATCTGTAAGTATTTTTTTTCTTTTTCATGTTTACTATCTTTATATTTTTTTTATTTCATTTCTCTCTCTATATCTAAGGTTCCACTAATTCATTTCTTTATTCTGGCTCGCTCCCTTCCTTCCCTCTCTTGGAAGGAAAAACATAATATGAAATTTATATCTTTAATATGCGTATTAAGTAAAAACAGAACAATTTTTTTGGGACAGAGTAGTTCATATGAGATACTTCAGTTCGGAGTCAACCCAGCAAGCTTTAGGCAAAAGTATTTTATCTGTTTAAAGTGTAGCACTATTTGCACTAAACTGTTGCTTCTTGTAATGATTTCCAGTGACAATTGCTTGCCACTAAAAACTTGAACTCGTTCAAATGGATAAGCCCACCGCCCACCCTCTTCTTCCCGCGGGGAAACAAAGTGACGGCTTCAATATTGTTACTAGGAGTGTATGTTAGGCCTTGCTTCTGAATCAAAAAAATTTGGTTGAAATATGAGGACTTTCCTGAATGAAATGAATGATGCTCTTGAACCCAACGCAAAATTTGTTTGTCTTGAAACCCTCGGGGGATCTGATGGAGTATCGGATGTCCGTGAAGAAGAATAGCACATGTGCTGCCGCTGCAACCAGAACTAGTAGCTTATAAAATTCGTTTTTGCTTTGATTTATTGGACGATGGTCAGTGACCCAGTCCGAGAACGTGACCTTCTGAGGTGACAGCAGCTCACTAAATCACATGCCAGAGCCAAATAATCCAATCAACTTCACTTTGTTGCATATTCACGACGGTAGAGATGTCAAAAGGGCCGGGCTTAGGCCGGCCCAGCCCAAGCCCAACAGGTCTCCAATGGGTCGGGTTAGGGCCTGATGATTACAAAAACAGGCAGGGCCTAAAATTTGGGATATATGGACCCAGTCCAAGCCATGGCCCTAGATCTAATATTTATGACTGGGCCTGGGCCCAATTTTTTTTTTGTTCCCAACTACTTATTATTTACCTGCGTCGATGATCGACAAGAATACATCAAATTTGTCTATTATATGATAATGTAGTTCATGAAGCATATGCATAAAAGTTGCCTACCGCTTCTTTATTTCTATTTCTTACCATGTCTAATGTATACTTGAATCTTCAGGTGGATCACTTCTGTCTGGATTTTGAAATTCTTTTCCTTTGTATTTTGTGGTAAGACAACTGACTCGTAGTAGAACTTCTACTACGAGTAGGCTGTCTTGGCTCATGAGCTAGGTCACCTTAAATGTGGTCATGGTGTATGGCTGACATTTGCAAATATTCTCACCCTTGGGGCCTATACTATACCTGGTAGGTCATTTTGAGCTGTGTAGGTGAATCTATTATAATAGTATTGCTTAATAACTTTTGCCGTGCTAAATGATGGAACATTTATTGTTTTGACTGGAAAAGGAAATTTATTGAGTCTACATTTTGGTGGTTCTTGTGCAAGAGATTATATAGGTTTTGTGATAGGCCCATATCAGAGAAACAATTTCTTCAAAATCTTTTGAGTAATTAAGTATACTATAGACTGTTTAAACACAACTTTAGACACATACATAGGTTATTTGCTTTGTTGCTTGGGGTCACTTAATTGACATATAGCAGATACTGTGTAAGTTGGTGTTAGTATAATGAGTAAATTTTGGTTGGCACGACTAGTCATGGTTAATTTCACAAGTTCCTGTCAAGCTAATTATACTTAAAAACAAAGCTTCTGAAGAGCTCTACAAATTGAAACTCCTAGTCTTATGAATTTTTTAATGGATAGCCCATTTAATTGTCAGCTCCAATATTGTGGAGTAGTTTGTAGCATTCTTAGCCACAACTTGTATCTGTTCGAAATGGCTATCTAGGAAATGAGTTTAATTTTTGTGTGTTTGGGCCATAACTAGGCCAGAACCGGGCCTTAAACCGGCCAGAATTAGGCATTTTTTGGGCAGGGCCAGTTTTGGGCTTTTTTCGGGCCGGGCCCGGGACTTCCTCTTGAAAACTCCGGCCTGGTCCAAGCCCAGGCCCAAAGCCCTATTTTTTAGGGCCACTACTGTTCACAAGAGGGCCAGGCCAGCCCGAGCTTTTTTCGGGCTGGCCGCGGGCCACCCGGCCCATTTGACATCTCTACATTAGGGGCTCGTCTTCGATGCCAATACGGTCTTGACAAAAAATTAAATTCGCAAAAGTTAATTTATAGTAATTAATATTACTGCTTCAATTCCTTTTCATTTGATCACCTTTAACTTGGACGCTTATTTAAGATATGAGTTTTTATTCTACTCAAGAGAGAGAGAACAGGGCGGTTCCTAAATGCTAGTCACTTTCTCTCTCGACAAAATTCCCTTTGCCATCTCTCTAAAATCTAGCCTCCGTAGAAAAGAGTCACAATGGCTGCCCCACCATGCTTCCGCGCGCGTGGGGCAATGGACACTCAGGAGCTAAGTCTATAGATTTCACTTTTCTGTCGACGTGATTATTGGGTGGCCAGCGACACAATTGATGTGACGACGGTGGTGCTACGCTTTTCACTAGATTCTGGTCAGAGACGGTGGCCTCGTGAAACGTCTCCGATCTCGATCGATCTAGCAGATCTACGTAGTTCTTCTAGTTCGGCTTATTTTCCACCTTTCGTCGGCAGTGACCGGAATTACACCGGCGATAATCAAAGTTTCACCGGAGTAAGCCAAAATTCTCATCGACTTTTGACTGTAATTTATGAAAGGTGTTTCATATTTACGATTTCAATTCTTTCTGTGGTTGATTGGGGTGTATCTAATAGTCTTAGGAGGGCTTGGCTGTAGAGGGGCTCTGGCCTGGGTTTGGTTTGCTGTTGGGAAACTATGGGGTCTCGGGAGGGTAGGGGGTTGGTGTGGGGTGAGTTCTGTTGGGAAAAAGGGGGGTTGGGGCCCGGGAGGGTGGAGGGGATCTACCGTGTGGGTTTTTCAGGGTAAATTGTTTAGGGCTCAGAGGGGGTGGGGGCTGTGGGTGGGGTTAGTGCTCCTACTAGTTTGAGCGTCCTCTGTGTCTACTTTAAGTCTGTTGTGTGCGTTGAATGGTTCCTCTACCCTGTACTGAGGCATTATGGTGCGGATTTGTTAAATGACAGTAGAATAATAAAATTGTGATGTCGATGATCTTTGATTGTGTGCAACACCTTCATAGACGGTTGCGCTCACCTTTGGATCGTGTGATTCCTGATTATCTGCTCTATTGATATCACTTTGTGCTTTGTATTTATTATTATTTTTATTTCGTACCATTGGTTTCCTAAACCTGAAAATTTTGCATGTTACTTTAAGTTGAGCTGAAGTGTAGGATATGATTAGTTTTACTTTAAGTGTAATGTGTATCAGTTTATTAGGTTTCTTGTTTTATTGTTGACCTTCTCAGTCATGTATATTGAGTCACGGGAATGTCGTCACCTCTAAAAAAGAGCAACTGTAGACTTTAAATTATCAATACCATACTTCAATTCTACCAAGAAAGGGAGAGGAGAGTGTGTGTGGGGGGGGGGGGGTCAAGAAAGAGAAAAATGAGTTGGTGGAGGACTAAATGTGCAGAGAGAAATAAATTTAAACAATGTAAGGAGGGAAAACATGAAAAGACACCCATGAAATCTTTATTACTTTGGAAGTGATCAATTTTTTTGGATAGCCAAACAAAAAGAAAATATGATCAATTAATAAGGGATGAAGGGAGTATTATAGAATGATCATGGGATATTTTACTAGACCCATTAGAATAACACATCGCTGATCATTTACTTGTTAAATTTAATCAGTTAGTAGTAACTTTTTTGCACATCAGATGGTAAAACAAGAATCTACGATGCATGTCAAGCATAAGAATTTAGGCTATGTTTGATTGGGTTTTCATTTTCAGTTTTTTCTCCAGTTCTCTAAACTGAAGAAAAAAAATGTGTTTGGCACATAGTTTTTTTTTTGGGTAAATGCTATTTGACCCGCTGTACTTTAGGGCGGTTGCAATTTGGCACCCTATAGTATAAAAAAGTTGAACTAAACCTCCCTATACTCACCAAAACTGGACAAAAATAGACGGTTGTAACTGAGTTTATTTGAAATGTCACAACTACCCTTCTTTTAGACACAACATCAGGTGAAGGGAGAATGGTGTGAAGAACAAGAAGCGCGACGGAGAGGCAAGGGATGACGACGCGGGCTTGTTGGGCCGTAGGGGGCGGGGGAGAGAAGAGGAAGGAAGAGAGGGGTTAAGCATCGCCGACGGGGGGAGTGGGCTGCCGACATGAGATGTCGAGGGGGTGGCGGCGCAAGGGGCTGTTGCGGCCGTGGGGGGCGAGGGGGAGAAGAGAAAGAAAGAGAGGGGAAGGGGGTCGGCGTCGTCGACAGAGGGGGAGGAGGGCTGCCAGCATGAGATGCTGAAGGAGGGGTGGCGGCGCAAGGGGCTGTTGCGGCCACGAGGGTTGAGGGAGAGAGAAAGAAAGAAGAGAGGGGGGTCAGCGTCGCTGATGGGGGAGGGAGGGGTAGAGGGGCTACCGACGTGAGATGTCGAATGAGGGTTGGCAGTACAAGGGGCTGTTGCGGCCACAAGGGGCGGAGGAAGAGAAGAGGAAGGAAGAAAGGGGGCGTCGCTGTCAGAGGGGAGGGGGCAGCCAGCGTAGACTGGAGTGAGGGGAGAGAAGAGGAAGGAAGAGAGGGGCGGCGTCGCTGACGGGGGAGGGGGTTGCCGGCATAGAGTGGGGTGGGGGAGAGAAAAGGAAGGAAGATAAGGGGGCGACGTCGCCGAAGGGGGGAGGGGGATGCCGATGTGATCTATAAGGTGATCAGGATTTTTGTGGGGAAAAAGGGTTTGGGAAGGGCACCGGTCGGGTCAGGTAGGCATGGAACGGGTCGGGTATGACTTGGGTCGTTCTGTGGCAGTGAGGAAAAGAAAGGGCAGTTGTTCGGGTCGGGACATATGGGTTTGGGTTATGCCCACTGAATTTTTGAAATTGTATTTTGAAATTTTAAAAAATCAAATATTTGATTTTTTTTTGAGCGGTTGACCTTTAAAGGAAGGGGAGATGAATTCTTTTTTTTTTGGAAAATGTTGCTAAGGCCCCGAAAAAATAGGAAAGAGAGTAAAAAGGGTGATGAAAAATATGTTGGCAAGTGTTTAGTATTTGATTAGGTCAAGAGGGTACATTCGTCCTAAAAGCACAGTTTTTGGGCGCCAAACATTTCCCGCCCAAAAATTATTTTATCTTGGATGGAAACCATCCATTTTGCCTAGTTTTGGTGAATGCAGGAAGGTTTAGTTCAACTTTTTAAACTAGAAGCTGTTATATTGCAACTGCCCTAAAGTACAGGAGTCAAAGAACATTTATCCTTTATTTTTCTTCAGTTTTCAAAATCGGACTGTTTTTGAAAAATTCCATTTAGGTGTTCTGGCTGGTTTTGGTTTTGGTTTTGGTTTTGGTTTTTATTTTGAGACCACTAGTACCACCACCCTCTTACCTCCACTGACCACCGCCAGCAGCCATCGCAGCCTCGTCGGCCTAGCCACTGCCTGTCGCCAGCCACCAGCCACCGCAGCCACCGCCACAAAAAATCACTACCAAAGAAAAAACTCAAAATAAAAACTGAGTAATCAAACACTCATTTATTTTTATAAAATATAAAAACCAAACTGCTTTAATTTTTGTTTCTTAAAATAAAAAATTAAAAGTGATTTCGAACGCTACCTTAATTTTTCATTCGTTAGAAGTGAAATCCGGCCTTAGAATTCTGCGCCGGCGATACTATGCAACATGTGCAGCGCTCATCACTCTAGATTGTCGAAATGAGTGGCTTTTTGATACACCGCGCAAACGCAGGTGTGAAAACAATACTAGCCTCGGTAGTAATAATAATAACGAAATTGGGAGGCAGGCACTTCGATTTGTCAAAGGTATAGAGTACTTGTCTGCCACTACCAACGTCTTCCGGTTCAAAAAGTCATTCCGGAGTCCACTAGCAATGGCGTGTCTGTGCTCTGTTCCTACCATGTACGAGTAAGTTCCACTAAAGCAGTCTTCGGATCAACAAACCACTCTATTACAAGCTTTGACTAGAACCATCAACCCCTCTCATTATTCTCGCTTTGCACTTTTTCGGTTTTAGCGACTCAGTACCTCTCCAAAGCTGCTTATCTCAAGGGTTCTCGCTTAAATCTGGGTCCACGCCACATAGGTATCGTAGAATGCTGGAAGTTTTGATTTGTCGCTCAAAATGTCTTTTTTTATTGTTGTTTCCATGTTTTCTTATCAAACAAAATATTTTTCAAATGTTCGATTTTGAACATTAGCTATCAACTCTGCTTCTGAAGTTCATTTTGCAATTACCACGCATAATGTATCTTTTGAATAAAGTCACTAGATACTTGAGTTTAGGAGTTAATTACAGCTAAGTACTATATTTTGCCATAATAGCACGTGTGTCCTTTTGACCAAATAGAATGTTGATAGTGTAAAGTTTTTACACTTGGACTCTTCCTTTTTCATAGCCTTTTCTCTTCCTTTCTGACATACTAAGATCACCACCTCTGTCTTCCACTATTAACAACCACCATAATACCACATCACCGGCCACCAAACCACCAACACCTCTCTCTCTCTCTCTCTCTCAGCCACCAAAACCACCATAAGCACCACCATGGCCCATCATCGCACCATACACACTACCGTCACATAAAAACCACACACACGAACATACCGCCGCACACACACACACACACACAGCTTAGTGCTCAGAAGCGGCAAAGCCAATGCAGATTCGTTAGAAGAGCTAGCCGGAGTTGGAGCCAGAGCCATTAATCATGAGCACGGTGCTGCCACACTACGACACAGTTTTAAGTGGTGATGCCGCCCTCGTAGTGTATCCTACCCCCGCAGTTGGTGGCGGCATCGAACCTATGTGTTTGTGAGTCTGTGTATTGTGTGTGAGTGTGTAGATTGGAGGCGGTACTGTTGTGGTGGTTGTTGTTGTTAGGTTGTGCGGTGGTTGTGGTTGGTGATGTTGGGATGAGCACCGGTAGTTCTGAGGTGTTCGGAGTTGGATGCGGAAAAAGAATGTGAGAAAGAGGGAGGAGAGAGAGGCGCATATAAAATATGTATTTAGTGTGAAAAAAACGTATTAATAGTAGTATTAACATACTTAAAATACAAAATCATCACTCCTGTCAAAATCGTTAGCTAGAGTCACGGTACTCTAACGTTGGAAAAAACTAACACAAATTATTAATATTTTAAGTACGGATGTTCATTTCTTAAAAACTGTCTTTAACTACTACCTATAATTTAATCCTAAATTCAAGTAGATTAGTGATACTTTTTTAAGTCTTTATGTCTTCTTCAAATGAATGGGGCAGTGAACTACTAAAATATAGGCACAATTTTTATGACCGTTGCTGTCACATTTAGCCGCAAATCAAATCCTAATAATTTGCGCCATCTTGCATCCCGTAATGAGAGTCAACAACAGTTGCTTCATTTTTTGTCTTGCTGGTAAACAGTGCTCCACTTTTCGACATAATGCGCTGCCTGTTGGCCTTCAATAATCCAGTAGCGTCTGTCCATTGTTTGGTCGTCCATGAGCTGCTAGTCCTGGACTGCACTCCAGTGTCTCTTTCTATTACTCCTTAACTAGACTAGATGTGTTATCTTAGTTAAGACCTGCACTCTATGCTTGGTCTCTTTTCTAAGTAAATGTGACCAATTATTATAGGAAAAATGCAAGTGTTCTCTAGTTAGAACTAGCATATCAAATGCATAAAAATTGCACACAGAAACTTGTCACCGTTGAAAGCGGATAAGAAACAAGCCCAGCACCCGTTGGTACTTACCGTAACAACTGTCGCGTGAACCTGTTTTTCATGTTGCTAGTGTGAATACGAGAGCTCTTGAAAAGACATTCGATAAGGTTGCTTATGGGAGTATCACATACTTAAGCAAATGCTACGTCAACGTGTATAAAGAGGGGAGTTTGGAGATATCTCCCAAGTTACAGAGTTCATGTTAATCCTTTGTAAAAGCTTTTCGAATTGGTGCAGTGAAGGACTTCAGAAGGGAGTGTGAAAATAGATTGCGTAAAGAGATTTAGATAAGGGGTGTGTGTGTGTGTGTATGGGTCCAAAAGGGTAAAAAGACTACCCTTTGGATGAAGATGGAGCCGGTCCATTTCTTGTCAACTCATCCAATGACCGGAGATTATGACATCCGGTTCTCGTTCTTTCTTTCATTTCATTTTTAACTACCCCTTTTCTATGATTGGCACTCCTCCACCTGCAACCCCCCCGATGGGGTAATTTTCGATGCACCGATCTCAACGGTACGTGCTACAACTTATGTATGAGATACTGCATCAGTTGATATGGCTCGGAAGGCATGTCATTGGTCACGGCTTCTTGCTTTGTATTACTATAACGATACGAGTAAAGAATCTACTAATACTTGTCTCATTCATCGATTGTATTACATCAATTATTGCTCAAACTTTGTGGTCTCCCTTTTAAAGATTTTAAGATGAAACAATTATTTCAGTAACTCCGAAAGTATGTACTATATCAATGAGAAAAATATGAGCCATGCATAATTGTGGTAGACGTATCGACAGCAACACATTGAGACAAAAATTGTAAGACATTTTGAAGTAGGCTTTCTTTCAAATTGCGCAACTCTCTTTCTTTCAAGCTGTTAAGCAAAAGTTATTTGTTAAATGCGATAAATGATATGTTGGGTCGTGTTTTACACCAAATGTTGCCTCAGTCATTTGATTTCTTTCTACCTTAAATTTTATACAGCTTGACCATGAAACATACGTATATATTGCATTATATTTCAAATATTAGTATCGAGCATTTAGTCTTGTTGAATTAGGAGGGATTGATGAGACAAGAGAATGAGTTACAAAAAAATAAATTTGCTCTAAAAATATTTCTCGTGAATTTAAATGATCCAAGATATTAATTTCGAGCCGCCCAATATCTTATGATAAAAATCAATATGTAGTATCGGGAAGAAAGAAGGGCAAGTATAAATGATTACGACAGAGACGAGGTCTGAGGTGTCCAGCTAAGCCATGACGATGATGGGTTGCTGTCGCGGCCGTCAAAATATCGGCCACCGTTGCTTTTTCCGGTTGCTGCATTTCGGTTGGACGATTTTCGCAAACGTGGGCCCCAATTTGTACCACTTTTCTCATTTTCAGTCTGCGGCTACCGGACCCATTACGATCCTTGTGGGCCTCGAAACCGTCCAAAAGCCCAACCTTATCAACCCCCTCTGCCTCTCTCTTTTTTCACTCTCTCCTATTTTTACCAAAATGGGGTAAATTGGAAAAGAGTAAGGACGTTGCAAACTGTAATTTTTACGTTTCATTTTTTTTTCCTCTTGCATTAGTAGCATTGCAAGGAAATAACTTTTTAGAAAAGTTACCCCTAATTCGTGGGTTATTAGGAATAGTAAAAAGTATTTCAATACACGCACGATTTTGGTTTTTAATGTGTTTTTATCGGTATGGGTTTGTATGGTAATAGCGTAATAACAAATGTATACTTTCAAAATGATAGAATCTTTATAACAGTTGTATTTACAGTTAACGATATTTTGACCTGCCAAGAGTCGCAGTGATTTATACAAATTAAGTTGCAACTTTGTTTATATAGTTGATGGTGGTTAGTGGACTTTAATGTAGAAAAGTCCTCGACTGGGTTAAAGTATTCTACTAACTTACACTATATTATGGAATAAATGCATTTTCTTCTTAAATGGCGTAAAAATAATAGTTGCAATACACAACAAAAGGACGCACACTTTCATTCATTGAAATGGTTTGACAATTATAGCGCTCTAACCCGTATTTTATCATTATTAGTATCCACCCCACATTTTTCAAATGAGATTTGTATACTTGTTCACAATTGAGGTCCACATGTTATTGATTAATAAAATCATTTAAATTGAAGCTGTATTTTACAAATTACTCTTTACGTTTCAAAAAATAGCTTACGTTTCACTTGCAATAAAAATAAAATTAAGAACATGGTCCAACTTATGGTACAATAACTCTTTCTCTCTCCATCCATTCGCAGCACCCACAATCTCAGTTCATTGCTTATTGAGAAATTGCCACCTCCTTAGTCACATTTTGCTAAGTTCCTTAGGCATAACACATGGAGTTTAAACTTTGACCCAAGCCTTGAACGCTTTAAGGATAGAGGAAAAGCAACCAACAATCCAATTCTATGGTAGCCAAGTTTAACCTCATGGAAAATGTCGAAGAGTCAGACACTCCTGGTCATTTTAACCCAAGGGACAATGACTCCAAAAATTGTCACAACAATCATAACTATTACAATAATGGTCGGAACCATAACCATAGTCGAGGGGGGCCTCGCAAATCTAACTGTTTTCGATACCATAATAACCATTAAGACAATAAGGACAAAGGAAAAAAGGTGCTTAAGCCATGCTTCATTTGTAGGAGAATGAACCACAAAGGCAAGGATTGTTTCTATAGAAAGACAGGGGAGCATAAGTCCAAGCCAAGTAATCAAAATGCCTGAGTGAATATGTTGGAGGATGGGGAACATCCTCTTAGGTTGATCATTATCAACTCTTAGTAAATTTTACACATCAAAGAGATGATTGGTGGTTAGATTCGGGAGCTAAATCTATGTTTATTGTGATCGTATTTTGTTCAAATCTTACCAAAATACAAGTGGAAGAAGCGTGACGCTAGCAAATAATACCGTTGCACAATGCTAGAAGTTGGAAAGGTTGATCTAAAGCTGACCTTAGGGAAGACTTTAAGCCTTGGTGATGTGTGGCATGTTCCCGATATTAAAAGGAATTTAGTTTGCGAGTCCTCCCTAGTATAGCATCGATACAAGGTTATAAAAGAATCTAATAAAGTTGTAATAACTAAGAATGAAGTACTTGTTGGTAAAGGTTTTGGCATGAAAGGTTAGGTCACGTGAGCTTTGGAAAAATTCAAAAGTTGATGAATCTAGGTCTACTTCCAAGAAAATTTATAGATCTTAAGCATAAATAGGAGATTTGTGTACAAGCAAAGCAACCAATGAAATCTTATAATTCGGTCCATAGAAACACAGTCTCTTAGAATTCGTACATAGTGATGTATTTGATTCTAATTGACCTCTAACTAGAGTCGGCAATAAGTACTTTGTGACATTCATAGATGAATTCTCTAGATATTATTACATTTATCTTATTAAAACTAAGGATGAGGTCTTTAACAAATTTTAAATTCTATAAGATAGAAGTTGAAAATCAACTCAAGAAAAGGATTAAGATCTTTAGATCCGATAGAGGTGGAGAATATTCCGAGAATGCCTTTAAAAGATTTTGTGAAGATCATTGGATCATTCTACAAGTTATACCTCTTTATTCACCACAATCAAATGGTATTGCCGAAAGACAAAATAGAACGTTGTTAGATATGGTTAACATTGTGTTGTTGAATTCCGGTGCTCCTTTAGGGGGGAAGTGATTTTATCATCTTATTACATATTGAACCAAGTAACAAATTCAAAGGAAGATGATAAAACTCCTCACGAGTTATGGAAAAATAGGCCTCGTAGGATGGAATTCTTAAAATTGTAGGGGTGCTTAGCGAACGTAATAATTTTGAAACCTAAATGCAAAAAAATTAGGCAGAGACCGTAGATGCTATCTTTGTTGAGTATGCTCAAAATAGTACTACGAATCACTTTTTTTGGTCATCAATTCGAAAATTTTTGAAATTTCTGATAACACTATTATAGAGCTAGAGATGCTACATACTTTGAGGATGTATATCGGTTTAGAAATTGGTTCAGAAGTTATAGTCTTAATTCTATACTCACTACTGATACTAGTGATTTTTCTACTAGTATACCTATGGATAGTAAGGGCTACTTTCAATCGGAGCTTAGGAGAAGTAAAAGAGGTAGAATTAAGAAAAATCTTGCAGAAGAGTTTTTCACATATTTAGTCTATTACAGAAAATAACACGTGGGTGTTATCTGACTTGCCACCTGGAAGCCAACCAATAAGTTATAAGTGGGTGTTCAAGAGAAAGTTAAAGCCTGATAGAAGCATAGAAAAATATAAAGTAGAATAGTAGCCAAGAGTTTTACTCAAAAGGAAGGAATTGATTACTTTGACCCCTACTCTCCTGTTATTAGAATTACTACCGTTAGAACCTTGTTAGCTCTAGCATCTATATATAAGCTAGTCATGCACCAAATGGATGTAAAGACTGCCTTTTTATGTGGTGACTTAGATGAAGAGATTTATGTGGAGCAACCTAAAGGAGTTAAGATGAAAGAACAAGAAAATAAAGTGTATAGGTTGAAAAAGTATTTGCACGGGCTTAAGCAAGCTCCTAAGCAATGGCATGATTTATTTTATAGAGTCATTTTGAAGTACGGATTTAGAATCAATGACTTTGATAAATGCCTCTACTGTAAAGAAGAAAATGGAGAGCATGTTATATTATGCCTACATGTGGATAACATTTTGATACGTGGGACAAACTTAAACTCAATTAATAATGTGACAGCTACTTGTATATGAATTTTGATATGAAAGATTTAGGAGAAGCTCATATTATTTTAAGAATGAAACTAGAGAGGACATGTGATGGGATCTCCTTATCTCAGTTCAATGCTATAAAAAAACATGTTGAGGAAGTTTGGACATTATGATGTTACGTCTAGAAGTATTCCTTATGATGTTAGCAATAGAACAAGACGGGATGTAGCTTATGCGGTTAGAAGACTTAGTCGTTATACCCACATCCCAAGTAGAGAACAATGGAATGCTTTAAATAGGTTACTTATGCTATCTTCGAGGAACCCTAGGCTATTGTTTAATGTATCGAGGTTATCCAAATGCAATTAAGGGATACAATGATGCAAATTGGATAATTGATAACATAGATGTGAAGTCTACCCGAACTTATATTCATGCTTGGAGGGGCAGCTATATGTTAGGGTTTTAAGAAATAAACCCTCATATTTAGAAGTATAATGGAAGCGAAGTTGATAGTGTTGGACACAACTTGTATAGAGGCAGAATGGTTACGAAATCTTATGCTTGATATACCTCTCGTTATAAAGCCTTTACCGGCTATACCTGTTCATTATGATTGGAAGGTTGTAATAGCCCTTACAAATCAAACTCACACTAATAAGAAGATGAACAAACATATACAAGTAAGATATAATTTCATTAAAGGACTATTAAACAAAAAAAGTTGTGCCACTCGATTTTGTGAAATAGGGAAATAACTTGGCTGATAAGTTAACCAAGGCTTTACCCAAAAATGGTGTACATTAATCATCGAGGGGAATGGGGCTAAGCCTACAAGAGTAACCCAACTTTTATGATCGGAGATCCTGTGAATAAGATTCAATAGGTAGAAACAACCCGCGCAGAGTCAAGCCATTAAAAGCATTACCCTATATATATATCCTCCCCATTCCAGTGATAGTAATGCTTATGTGTGACATTTAAAATGAGTATTTATCCTTACCCGTACACTTGGAGGTCTCACCTAAGTGGGAGCTGTTGTGAGGCCGCAGCCAAGGAATTGGGCTCTTCCCTAAGACCTCCCATAAGATTCAAGATTGTGGCGCATAGCCTTTAATAATGTCAACCCTCCAGAACCACGTTCTATATTAGATACAATGTGTAAATGTGTGCATGTGCGTGTGTGTGTTAATTGAAGTTTGGCCAAAGGAACCTAATTCAAGTAGGGACTGTAGACGAACATAATTTGAGCCAAATTAAAATTCGTTTGTTTAGTTTCAGGTCATGTTCGTGTTAGTGTTTGTGTACCTTTAATCTTTAAAATTTTGTTTGAACTCGTTCGCGGTTCGTTTCGCAAAACTTATGTTTGGTTGGAGTTCGTTTGTTTATTTATATGAATTGAACTCGAACTAGAAACTCGTGTTCTAGTTCAAAACAACTATTCCCAAACCAGAATTATACCTGACTTGATCCAATTGTCTAACTGATTTTAAAACGTCCAAGTTTAAACTAATTTATACTATAATTAAGTTATATGACTTTTGAATTTGGAACATCTTATAATTAAGTTATTATTCAGATGAGCTAGTCACGAACACATTTATGAACACCATGAACACTTTAGAATGTTCATGCTCGGCTCGTTTAATAAACGAGTTCCAAAATTTTGTTCATGTTCGGTTCGTATATTATACAAATGAACATGAACGAGTTCTTTAGGGAACGAATCACAAGTAGTTCATGAACAACTCATTTACAATCTTAAATTCAAGATATAAGATTCCATTAACGTTCCCTTACATGAAAATTGATATATTAAGTGTAGGTTCAAGTGCTGAAGACACCTCTACCCATTGCATTGTATTATGTTGCCCTTATATTGAATATTTTATTAATTTTATGAAGTTCTAAAGCTTGTGGGGGATTATTGAAAGTTTTAAAACTACCATTAATTTGAATTTAAATTAAAGGGTTGTAACCATTTATTTTGGTGCTAAAAGTTGTGACTCTTTTTTAGGGTCTTTTTACTTCTTATAAATAAAAGCGATTCTAGTAGATATAAACACTTACAAAAAATTTTATTTCTGTTTTTCTACTTTACCATATACTTTGTGATATATATTTTAGTCGGCAATCGATCGGACGGGTTCGAAAGTCTTCTTGTAATCGTGCTATCAGAGCAGACGTCGTTGCGAGCTTTTGGGTTAGATCTTAAATTGTTGTTCCTCGTTAGAATTTGCACGAAAGGGAGACAACATCAAATTTAAGCCACCGAATTTCATTTGCGCCTCTCACAGGCGCACTGATTCTTTTACTTTAATTACTCATCAATTTTCAATATATACATGCTATGTGATTTGCATACTTACAAATCTGATTTTAGTTATTGTCATTACCTTTTCATAACACTTTTAGTTTCAAAATTACGTTCTTAACTAACACCGATCATAGGAGGCAATCTTTCGTATTTGAGGAAGAGAGGCAACATTAGTGCTAATGGCCAAAAAATTATAGAAGAAAGAACAGAGGGGGATGAAGGTGCCCCGTGGGTTTCATTGGTTATGTTGGCATCGAAGAAGAGGGGGGGAAAGGAAGCCGTAATCAAATGGTAGAAAAATATGAATTGACCAATCTGTTATACGAGCATCTATACTACCTATAAAAGTACGAGAGTTGTAAATCATTTCTGGACAATTATGTCATCTATTAATTACGGTAATAACAATCTTACCCTCAATTTATGACTCTTTTTTAAATTTGGTTAAAATTAAATGAACATTGGATAATGAACATGTTCTAACATTGGGAAATGAAAAGCTTCATGACAAAGAAATACGAAACAAAAAAAAATCCCTTCATTACTCCCTTCTAATTTGGTTGAAATGAAATAAACATTGGATAATGAAGGTTCTTTAAATATTGGGTAATGAGAAGTGTGATATATTTTTTTTCTTGCATTTTTGGGTTAGTAAATAATTAAATAATTGTAAAACAAAAATAAAACAAAGAAACTCAAATACTTGAATAACCAGTTAAGAAACAAAACATTGTTGAAAAAACAAAAATAGAAAAAAATGAAAAACAAGGTTTATATGCATCAAAAATGAAAAAAAGGCTTAAATACGGTACAGATTAACAATAGCTTTATAAAGAATTGTACTGCTCTTTAAAGCGAGATTACAGACTATTGAGAACAAGAAAGAACCATGGTACTAAGCATGCAAAAGATACTGCAAGAAAGTTACAATCACACAAAAAGGACGGGCTTGTAAAGATGAGAAGTATGAACTTTCAATATCCTATGAATCAAGGTAAACTAGGAAAATTAAGAATATTTGTTTATTTTAACAGAAATATTGCTGATTCAATGATATTGATAAAAGTAGGTATATGCTGAAACTGATTGTAATTGAAGATATTCAACATGCGCTCATAACATTGTTCGACGCAATCAAAATTTTAATTGAATGTCTAGTCTCAAAATTGATACAATCAAAGAAGGTACACTAATTCATAACTATATGCCTTGTAAAAATTTAGGCAAGAACGACGTCTAACCCTAAAAATTACACGCAGATTGGAAAGAACATTGAGAAAATGGAAGGGAACGAATTCAACTTCATCATTAGGATGGACAAAAGGGCTGAAAATAACAAAATCCGAGTAAGACTGATAACACACAAAGTTCAAAAATACTATCCAATACAAGAAAATGATGGAAACCATCTAATGACAGCTGATGATCTAGTGCGTAAAAAAAGAAGATCACTTTGATGAAGGATAAGATGATATTATATAATAAAGTAAAACTATATTTTCTCATTCTACATGCTAAAAGTTGAAAGCCTACTGCCTGCATCACGAGTGACACTCATAATACAAAATTATTGATTTTATGCACATTCACTGCATGTTATTATTGAAATAAAAAACGTACCTTAATAATAACATTCATATATATTGTTTTATGTATAATTGATTTATATACACATGCATAGTAATTGTCTATATGGTGAGTGTTGATTTGTGGTTTGGATATATATAATGTTTCAAACAGTTTCTCATTTATTGTTAGCTAAAAAGTAAAAACCCCCCATTTTTCTCTTTTGGTGTTTAAAGAGAAAAGGAACTGAGCTCCTCCCTTAATGTCGCAATCAACAGACAATAATTCTCTCTTTATAAACTTCTCTGTTTAAACAAAAAAAAAGGAAAAGGAAAAAAATTGCCTTTCTATGGCTTTCAGTTCTTCTTTCTTATTTATTATTCAATGTATTTTTTAAAATAAATAAAAAATCTTTATTTTGTCTTCTCGTGATTAATAGAAAAAATTTAGAAAACTCACAGAATCAAACCAAACTACAATAAGATGATGAAAATTGTAAGTCTTGACTGTAGACTATAAACCATTCTAACAGATTACAAAAACAAATTAAGACATAGATTGATTATATTAAAAGTTTTTCATTTACTTTTTTTTAGCAGTAACATCAAACATTTCTTCAATCCAGAAGCCTACAAAGAAGATTTTCAAACATTGATCGCAATTGCAAACATCAAATATATATTTCTTTTAGAACAAGTTATAAAATAAATAAGAACATAATTAAATTATATTATTTGATCCAAAGAAACTAATAATATCGCTTCTAAATTTGCTCAAGACTACGCTCCATACTAGTAAGGGTTAAAATGAAGATTGCCATAAAATTTCTTAACTTTAGAAATTTTAGCAATAATTATGAGACGCTAAAGAAAAGTACGAGCAATATAATTCTAAAATGGAAAGAGTACTAGTTGAAGCGTACCAGGAGCTCAATTGATTTTTCCCAGCTTAGTTATCAATATGCCGAATTTAATCAAAAAATTAAGCCGCTCGATTTCCGATAATGGGGGGCACCGTGACTGAGGATCGACTTCGCTACTACCAAAAAGATCACAGCGGTGACGTCACCAGAAAGCGACAGGGACTGGCCGTTCGTCGACGTGTCATGGGCCACAGTCACGGTGGGTCCAGAGCTGAAGGCGCACAGATTCCCGAAGAGAGCGGGAGGAAAAGGCGAGGAAGCTCATGACGTGGTGTTGTCATATCCGGGGCCCACCACGGGCCCATTCCAATAAATGGGAGCCACGTCATTCACACGCCTCACCCCGATGGAAAGACGCAGACAGTTGTAGTGGTCTTAACACGATTTTATCATCATTATTAATCTTCGCTTTTTTCTTTGTTTCCGTTATTTAATTTAATTTTAATAAAATTTGTGTATTTACTCCTAAATAATATAACAGCTAATAATGCGCTTTCCCCCCATCAACTCTTGCATAAGTTCCTCTCCGTCCGCAGTCAACTCGTTAGGAGGGCTTGTAGCTAATAGCCTTGAGGTTGTTTGGCTTTTAGATAGGCAAATTTTGGTTATGGAAAAGGGCGAGTAGGATTACAACTTGGTAAAGTTTGGTAATGGTGATTGAATTTTTTGGCATCCTAATTTCGAGAACTAGATTCAAAAGAAGGGTAATGTATCATAAATATACCTAAGGAGGTGACTTGGCAACCAAATTACAGCTAACACGAGCAAACTCCACAAAACTCACGAGAAGAATAGAGAATAGAGACAGTCAAAAAATTTGAAGCATAAGAATGATTAGGAACATGTAGAGTGTGTGCGTATTGAATTTTGACAGCCGAACTCCCCACTGCCCTCCTTCTCTCCTGCGTTAAAACTCAAATTAGTTTGCCGTCTCCGAATTTGTTTTCACGGGTGAGTATTTGGTTCTTTGAACCCAACTAGGAGCCAATCAAACTGCACCAAATAGTTAAAGTTTCAAAAGTACGATACTGAAGATCGAATCAACCAAGCTTGAATCGGAATATACTTGTCAAAACCAAACAGAAACTACCCCCAAATTGTACGAAGGACACATAAGTTTTCCAGATGTTCTTAAAACCAAATAGCAATTCTCCAAGCTGCAACCAAACCCAAAAAAACAAAGATTAAAAATACTTCATTTAAAAAATCAAATGTAACCTGAATAGTTTTATTTGCTTTGGCTGAGTAGGTTTAGTTATGACTTCAATAATGCTCAACCACTAGAGCTAAATAACTTTAAGAGTCAAAGCCATCTTTGTCATTTGAACAAAACCGACAGGCGATGTGAGAGCAGGGTGGTTGATGCACAGGGTTTGTGGCAGTGTTGTTCTGGCCACAATGGCTATGTTTGGCATGATCAAAGATTAGGAAGGGGGGAAGAAAAGAGTTTGAATTTTGCTTTATTGATTGCTCTGTAGTGAAGAGAACTGTTCTTGCTTACTCCTTGGCTATATCAGCATTGAGGGAGTATAAGCTAGGGAGCTATGTATGGTTAACATTAATTTCAGGGGAAAGGACTGTAATAAGAGTTACTCAAGGGACAAACGGAAACAATAGCGCAATTTACATATTTTTGCCTTTACAGTTTGCAATTTATAAAGTGTGATCCTCCAGTCCAGTGACTTTAATCGGCTCATGTCCTCCTTGGAAAGCCCACTTCTCATCATCACAAAAACAACAGCAACAAAAAGAAAAAAAAAGGGCTACCGTTTCTTTATCTCTTGCCCCCTCTCGCTCTTTTCAAAACCCTGCTTCTTCTGTCACTGAACTCATCTTGTCACAGTCGTATACAAGCAAAGATAGAGTCTTTTGTATGTTAGTAGCTTTGGCATTTTTGATTCTCTAAAGGCCCACTTAATACCAAGAATTCTGGTGATGTAGTGGCGTGTTAGCCGGCGAGATTTGGCCGGAGAATGGCTTATATGTGTACAGACAGTGGGAATCTAATGGCAATAGCTCAGCAAGTCATCAAGCAGAAGCAGCAGCAAGAGCAACAGCAGCAGCATCATCACCACCACCAGCAACAACTCGTCGGCGTCAACCCGTTTTGCCTCAGCCCATGGACCACCGCCAACCAGAGCTTGTCCACCAGTCCTACTTCGGGCTACGGGCTAACTGGACCAGGATACCCGGACCCATTTCAGACCGGAGGCGCGGATGCCGGTGAGGCCGGGTTTCCGTTCCCCAGCTTGGAACACCACCATTCCACCACTGGGTTTAGATTTTCCGACTTTGGTGGTGGTTCTGGTGGTGAGTTCGACTCGGACGAGTGGATGGAGACCTTAATCGGCGGTGGAGATTCAACCGGCAGTTCCAGTCTCCAACCAGGCTGCGACGCGTGGCACTCAGCCTCCGATTTCAGCCTGTACGCCGCCGATCCATTTTCCTCCTGCCCAAGTCGACTCAGCATAGCGTCCTCACCGCCGTCCGATCTCAACCGAGTCATATTTTCAGAAACCACCAAAAACCCAAACTCTCTTGCTTGGGGCCCATCGTCACAGTCCACACCGCCGGAAACGGCGGTGAGGGAGGCGAAACCGGCCGTGGATAACTCTCGCTCACCGGATATACTGTCAACAAGGCCGCTGTTGAAGGCCCTAGTGGAATGTGCTCGAGTTTCTGACTCTGACCCTGAAAATGCTTTGAAATCACTGATTCGACTCAGGAAATCCGTGTCTGAACGCGGAGATCCAACTGAACGAGTGGCCTTCTACTTCACTGAAGCTCTCCACTGCAGGATTTCCGGTGAAGCGGGAAAAACGGCGACAATCTCGGTCACCCCTTCAGAGGACTTCACTCTAGCATACAAAGCCCTCAACGATGCTTGCCCGTACTCCAAATTCTCTCACTTAACAGCCAATCAAGCAATACTGGAAGCCACGGAAAAAGCCGCCAAGATTCACATAGTCGATTTTGGGATTGTTCAGGGAGTTCAATGGGCAGCTCTGTTGCAGGCTCTGGCGACTCGACCCGCCGGGAAACCCACAAGAATTCGGATCTCGGGCATCCCAGCTCCGGCACTCGGAAACTCCCCAGCAGCTTCACTCTCTGCCACCGGAAACCGCCTTTCTGACTTTGCAAAGCTGTTGGATCTGAAGTTCGAGTTCGAATCGGTCTTGACTCCCTTCCAGGACTTGACCGGGGCGAGTTTTCGGGTTGACCCGGATGAGGTTTTGGCAGTGAACTTCATGCTTCAGCTGTATAACTTGCTCGATGAGACTAGTTGCGATGTGGAGACGGCGCTTAGACTTGCTAAGTCTCTGAACCCGGTAATTGTGACATTGGGTGAATACGAAACAAGCTTGAATCGGGTCGGGTTTCTGAACCGTTTCAAGAACGGCTTGAAATACTATTCCGCCGTTTTTGACTCGTTGGAGCCCACCTTGACCCGAGACTCGCCGGAGAGGCTACTAGTGGAGAGACTGATATTTGGACGGAGGATCGCCGGAGTGATCGGACGGGAGGAACCGGGAACCAGGAGGGAGCGTATGGAAGATAATGAACAGTGGCGAATACTAATGGAGAGTGCCGGTTTCCAGACGGTTGCTCTTAGCCATTATGCAGTGAGTCAAGCTAAAATACTTCTGTGGCACTACAATTACAGTGATTTGTACGCTGTGGTGGATTCCACTCCTGGGTTCCTCTATCTGGCTTGGAATGGTGATCCTCTTCTCACAGTTTCGTCCTGGCGTTGACTGTCCTTTGACTTTAAAGTTATGCACCTATCAGATCAGACCTGCCATCTTGTGAAGATCCTTGGTCAGTTATATCTTAAATCCTGGCCTAATTCGAGCTAAACAGCAGCCATTCTGACCTTGAGTTGTAGCATTAGGGTTTAGCACACAAAACTAGTATAGATTGATCATTTGAAGCTTTTTGGATTAAAAACCAAGTTTTTTTTCTTTTTTTTAATTTTTCTTTTTGCTTCTGCTCAAGTTAAAGTTATTCTGGGTGTGGGGGGATTGGATTAGAGTTTTGAAAGTTGAATGAGTTGACTGTAATTGCAAATATAGCTCCAAGTTATACTGTTGTTGTTATGGAGTTTCCTCTGTAGAATATGGGATTTGATACAGAACAAGACAATTGAAGGAAGGTATCCAGTATTCGTTGTCTGTGTTGTGTTCTGGTGTGTAGGTCATGGAATTATTGAGGGTCTTTCTTGCTTGCACGGTAAGTAAAACCAAAACTTACAAGAACAATTAAGAAATGTCACTGTCTCTCAGGTAGTGATAAGGTTCCCAATGTCCTGGTTTTCTATTTTCCCCTCGCCTGCCCATTTAATTGTCCCTGTTCTTCTTCTACTGGTCTGGCCTTCTTTCTAGTACTTGACAATGTCATTAATGGGTCATCATGCATTATGAACTGCACTCTCTCCCCCTCATTCTCTCCGTCTGAGATTTTGTCACGCCGGTGCGAGGCAGTGGCAGAAGCAGAGGAGGAACCTAACTTCCTGGCAGCTCTCTGTGGAAACCAATGGGTCACAGTAGGACTGGTTCTGGAGGAAAGAGTGGGCCACGATCTTTTGCTGTTTTAGCCTTTTAGGCCTGTCCTGGTGAATGGTGATGATCTCCACGGCTTTCTGAGGGACCCTTTCCTTTAGAGTTCATATCATTCACTGGTGATCTGTATATTGAATTCTGATCTTCTTTAGTGCTAACTGTTGAAGGAGTTGAGTTCTGTGTACCAAGTGAAACTGGACCATTTCCCACTTTAGTAAACCTCAGGCCACGCGTTACCATTTTCATGCGAATGAATGGTTTCTGTTGATCATCCCAATACAAAAAGGAGATTGATGTTTTCGCTTCAAAAAGTCGATCAGTGCAGCGCCTAATTTACCTCCCTCTCCCGTGTTTCATTGATTGGAGAATCATCTTGTCACAAAGGATATGATTTTTCCTCCTCACGAAAATAGGTGCAAGTTTGGAGCGGACTTAGTTCAATTTTGGAGTAGATTTTACCATTTACCTTACGCAAGGATGTACATTTTGGACGAACTTTGGTTCAGCCCTGTCTGTTTCAAGGAAAACTATTTACGAATAACTAATTCTGTTCAGGCCCTGTTTGTTTCAAGGAAAACAATCTACGAATAACTAATTCTGTAAAGTATTTTTCCGAAAACAAGTTCCCAGAAAATGGTTTTTCCAAAACGTCATTTTTATTTGTTTGGCTAAATATACATTAGAAAGTTCAATTCCTTTAGTGGAAATTTGTTCTCTGATGTAATGTTACAAGCCAGATTACCATCGAAACTATCTACGACAAGGAAGTAGCAAGTTACATTAGCATCTGCCGGCCAGACTTTTCCACCATTGCCCTCATCGAGAAATCTGAGGACATCGAACTCGTCGTCGTATCGGCTGGGTATTGATGTACGTTCCGATGCGAGCCAATAATTCACGGAGACCACCACGGCCAGAATTTTACTCTCAAATCGGCGGCACACGACATCATATGCGTTCCTGTTCGCACATCGCCGTAGAAGAACACAAAGATAGCGATCTTGACGGCACGCTATTGTTCGATGTTGGGGACAGAGATGTGGAAGCAGAGGCGCCGAGACGGGTCGACGGCGATATTGAAAGACTTGACGCCTTTTGATGAGGTTCTGGCTCGGCGGGATCTTGAAGTCGAGCATGTTGAGGAGGCAGCGGTTCAGGGGTGCCGTTGCAGTGGCAGGAGGCGTGGGTCACGACATAGATCAACGAAAGGGCAACTCGCTTCTTCCACGAGGGGGGGGGGGGGAGAGCTCAGCTGGGGTGTGGAAAATGACTTCCCGAGTTTTACTCGTTAAGTGGTTTTCCATAATTTTGTTCTTCAAAACATGTAGTATCGGAAAACATTTTTTGTTAGACAAATCTTATGGACACACCAACCACCAAAAAATAAGAAAAACCTTTTCTAAGAAATATTTTTTGTAAAACAATTAGGGCCTCAAGTTTAGAGTGTTTGTATCATGTTCTCCAGTTTTGTAAATTGGAGAAAAAAACCCGTTTGACAGAGAAGTGTTTGTTTTTTTCTTTGGTTTTTGAAACATAGCTGTTTTTCAAACTCTATTTTGGAGTTTTGGGTTTTGTTTTGAAATCTAACCTTCAAACTCTGTTAGACGCAAAAAATATATATACACACAATTACGTTTGACAGAGAAGTGTTTGTTTTTTTCTTTGGTTTTTGAAACATAGCTGTTTTTCAAACTCTATTTTGGAGTTTTGGGTTTTGTTTTGAAATAGACTATACCTTCAAACTCTTATAAAAAATACTACATATATATATATATATATATATATATATATATATATATATATAGGGAGCTGATCCATTGCTCGCGCTAGCAAATGGAGTTAAGTTGCAAGCGCGATCTGACCATCCATCCTGAAAGATGGACAGCCCAGATCGCGCCTTTTTCGAAAACTGTCAGACGTCCGCCATACAGTGTAGCGGACGGACTTTTTTTACCTTTTTGCCCCTCCGCGCATGTCCGCTACACTGTATAGCAGACAGCATCAAAGGCCTGACGGGAGACAGCAAAAAGGCGTCCGCTATACAGTGTAGCGGATGGTACGCGCTGACACCTGTCAGGTCCTGTCCCGTCGCTCCTTTCGGCACTGACGGCTATCTTGTCCTTATCTGTCATGTCAACAGTGTCCGCCATACTGTATAGCGGACGGTCAAAATAGGTTCAAAAAACAGTAACGACGACACTCTTCTCCACTCTTTTCTACTCACAAATTTTTCAGCGGCGTTGGTAAGTAGATCGGTGCAGCAATTCCGCCTTAAGAACACCTTTAATACCCTAAATCGATCACGTAAGTTCACAAAATCTATACTTTTTGTTTGTTTGTAATCGATAGTTGTGATGAATATTGCGTTTTATATATGTATGTTTTTGTTCATGTGCAAGCGTTTGTAAAATCCGATTCCCGGGCTTGTATATATAGAAATTAATTTGTTAACTTTGGGCAAATCACATTGTAATTAATTTCGATTTTTTTGAGGTTCGCTAACTTCGACGTATTTTTCCTATTTAAATTTGAATTTTTTGAGATACGTTTGTTGTATTTTGGCATGATGAATTTGTCTATTTATCTTAGTAATTTTAATTTGTTATGTTCAATAAATCTATAATTAGCAAAATGGGAGACTTTTGAAATTATGTATATGGTATATTTGTCATCCTAAATTTGTCTATTCGTCAAGATAATTTTGAGGTAATATTTTCAGTTGAAAATGTCATTTGATTGTTAAGCGTAGTCTATTTCTACATAGGTCTTGTTTCACAATGTCTGATTTCGTGTCGAGCTCCAACACCCCCGTAGATGCTAGTGATCCGTATCTAGGACGAACTTTTCAAACATTGGAAGAAGCTGGAGAATGTTTTCGAGCGTATTCATTGAGGGTTGGTTTTGGCATTAGAATAAAGACTACAAGAACAAGCAACGTAACGAAAAATATATGCTCTCGCTTATACGAGTGTCATAGGGGCAGAAACCCAGTGCAAAATGAGACACGCGTAGGCAACGATGACAGTGATGACAAAATAGGATATGCGCGGAGAAGACGGGACTGCTTTGCGCGCACGAATTGCCAGGTCAAGATGTTCGTAAGCTATAAAGCCAAGCAAGATCATTGGCTTATTACCAGCCTGGAACTGGCACACAATCACCCGTTAGTAACCCCTTCTAAGGTGAGTCAGATGCATCAACACAAGAAGATGGGTAAGGTCGCGAGGAGCCTAATTCACACAATGAGCGATGCGCGGCTAGGACCTACCGACATGATTAATGTTCTTGCTGAACAGGCTGGGGGAATTCAAAATTTAAACTTTAACACGACAGACGTTCGTAACGCGGTCCGAACCCATAGACGAGCCGCGTATGACCTCAATGATGCTCAAGCCACAATGAGCCTATTGAAACGGATGCAGATGGAGGACCCGCAGTTTACCTTCGATTATAAACTTGACGACGAGCATCGAGTTAGCACAATTTTTTGGGTCGACGGTCGTTCGAGGCTAGCTTATAAGCATTTTGGGGATGTCGTGACTTTCGACACCACATACCGTACCAACAAGTACTCGATGCCGTTCGCTCCTTTCACGGGGTCAATCATCATTATCACTCCATCCTGTTCGGGTTCGCCTTGTTAAGGGACGAGAGCGAGAGTTCTTTTGAATGGTTGTTTAGGGTGTGGCTGGAAGCAATGAACTTCAAAGCACCCAAAGTTATCATCACCGATCAAGATTTGGCAATGAAGAAGGCTATTGCTACCGTCTTCCCAGATACTCGACACAACTTGTGCACTTGGCACATAAGCAACAAATACCCGAACGTCTGCATCACGTGTATGCAAAGTATCCAGACTTTAAACAGGATTTTGACAAGTGCGTTAGCAAGTCGTTAACGATTGAGGAATTTGAGGAGAGGTGGGAAAAGCTTGTTCGGGATTACTCATTGCAAGACAACGAGTGGCTCCAGCACTTGTACGAGCTCAAAGAGCAATGGATTGGCGTTTACACGAGGAGGCATTTTTCTGCGGGCATGAAAACGACGGGCAGGAGTGAATCTATGAATGCCACGTTCGATAGTTATGTGGGTACATCTACCAATTTGAAGAGTTTCGTCACATTCGCACAAAAAGCGGTTGCGTCGTTATTCGTGAAAGAAAGGGCTGCAGACTTTGCAACCACGTACAAACAAAGGAGAAGGTTGCTTGAGACCCCGCTGGAGCTGAACGGTGCCAAAGTCTATACGAAGGAGATCTTCTTGCTATACCAAGTAGAGCTGCAAAAATCGGGACGATACAGTATAAACAAGGTGGCAGAAAAGTCTACGCGTGAGTACAAGGTTTATTCGCTCGTGAATGACCTCGTCCCTGAGAAGCTGCGCAGAATTTATACGGTGAGCCACGACACATTGACGGACTCGGTGACATGTGTTTGCAAGAAGTTTGAGTTCCATGGCATCCTGTGTAGACACATTCTGCGGTTTTTCACCCAGAAGAATATCAGGACAATCCCCGATAAATACGTCCTGCCACGTGGACGAAAGGTGCAAACAGGTTGCACGGTACCATTTCCTTTCCGGAGCACCCGTATACTGACTTTGAAGAATCAGAGACGTTGCGGTATAATCATCTGGTGACGATGTTCACCCGTTTGTCCGTAAAGGCTGCTGCTACAATGGTCGGATATAAACATCTCCTCGAGGTAGCTCAGCAGCAAGAGCCCATCGTCGACCAGTTGGAAGCAGCTTCAGTCAGCAATGCGGTTGACACCGAGCCTACGACGGAATCAGAAGATGACGAGCCGGGGGAGGAAGGCGACAATGATATCCGGCCGTTGGATCCAATTATATCGCAAACGAAAGGCCGCAAGAGATCTACGCGGATGAAAAGCTCTATTGAAACGGCAACTCAACCTAAAAAGCTGCGAAGGTGTGCATTGTGCAACAAAATGACCGACCACGACAAGCGGAACCATTACAAGGCACTGGGGATAAGTCCAGGGGGTTTGCAAGATAGGGAAGAAGATGACGCCGAAGATGAGGACGAACAAGCTGCAGTGGACCTTTAATTTTTTGTATAAGTTTGACATTTGTAATAATTTTTTTCTAATAATTTTTCGACCGAATACTGGAATTTTTTTTCTGATGTAGCGGATGGATATGCATAGCCCTAATTTTTTGGTCTTCATTTATGTCCGCTATACAATGTAGCGGACGACATCGCAGAAAAACTTTTGGTCTTCTTTTATGTCCGCTATACAATGTAGCGGACGTCATCGCAGAAAAACTTTTGGTTTTCATTTATGTCCGCTATACAATGTGGCGGACTGAATCAACAGTTAGTTTTTTTTTTTGGTTCTCTCCACGTCCGCTACACTATGGCGCGGACGGTCCCACAGAAAGACCAACTATGCAACACTTAGTTTTTTTTGTACTCTCCACGTCCGCTACACTATGTAGCGGACGGTGCTTATCAACACTTAGTTTTTTTTCCACGTCCGCTACACTATAGCGCTAACGGTCCCGCAGAAAGGCCAACTATCCAACACTTAGTTTTTTTTGGTACCCTCTCGTCCGCTATACTATGTAGCTGACGGTGCCGCAGAAAGCCAACTTTTTTTTGGTACTCTCCTCGTCCGCTATACTATGTAGCGGACGGTGCCGCAAAAAGTCAACTATAACTATCAACACTTAGTTTTTTTTTGTTCTCTCCACGTCCGCTACACTATGGCGTGGACGGTCCCGCAAGTTTTTTTTGGTACTCTCCACGTCTGCTACACTATGTAGCGGACTGTGCCGCAGAAAGCCAACTATAACTATCAACACTTAGTTTTTTTTTTGTTCTCTCCATGTCCGCTACACTATAGCGCGGACCGTCCCGCAGAAAGGCCAACTATCCAACACTTAGTTTTTTTTTGGTATTCTTCTTATCCGCTATACTATGTAGCGGACGGTGCCGCTGAAAGCCAACTATAACTATCAACACTTGATTTTTTTTTTTTGGTTCTCTCCAGTCCATTACATTATGTAGCGGACGGTGCCACAGAAAGCTATCAACACTTAGTTTTTTTTTTGTCCTCTCACGTCCGCTAGACTATGTAGCAGATGGTCCAGCAGAAAGGCAGCCTTCCAACACTTAGTTTTTTTTTGGCCCTGCAGAAGACAGATATCCAACACTTTGTTTCCCAGCATTCAAAGCAAATCACAGATTAGTCAATTAGCCAAAATGCACTATCTCTGACCACATCACAAATCAAACACCTCTGATCACAAATCAAACACTCAACTGAATTCAACACAACGATATTGGTCAATAAAAATCAATCGCATTCAATATATGTTTATTTCAAAAATGAATATAATGTTACAATGTCAATTGGGACCCCCATCCCCTGCGGCTGTTTGTTGTTCCTTACACGGATTTACAATAAGCCTAATAGCTCTAGGCCGGCCATTCATAATTTGCCAAGCCATCCTATACCTAAAGCCTTGTATGCATTCTTGGCTCCAGACCGGCATGTACATGCAGAGGAAGACGCCGCAGTCTGAGGAATTATGTTGCTTGGGCCTACGCCTCTTCAATAGGAAAATGAGGTACGGCCTGCGCTGTACCTTCTCCTGACGCCTACCATTGACCAAGCCAGCAAATAGATTCTACGATAGACATAATAAGCATTAAACATAGCAAACAGAATAAGATTAATCGACTTTAAAATTTGCAAGTTACAATAAGAAGTAAACATGATCTCACCATGGAATCCAACTGGCCTATGCCTCGGTACATGTCAATCACAGGCATCACGTCGGTATCATCATAGAGACTGTCGAGGAGTGATACCGTCCTCTCTACTGGTTCATAGCAAACCAAGTACCAGTGGGCATTCCCTAAAAATGGGATTAGAAACACGTCGGCAACACTTGCACTCGCTGGACTATCGGCCCAAGATAGGCTTGTAGGTTAGCGGACGGTCTCCACTGGGCCAGGCATCTCCCCTTCCTTGATTTGCACCAGTCATTCCACTCTTGGATTAGGATCTGATGAAAAAAAGTGTCCAAGATAAAAACGTGCGGACCGATGTTTGGATGCTCCCGACCCCTTTGCCTCAAAATTTACGCGTAGTGTAAGATGACACCGATATCTAACCAAACTCCCGGCGCCAGCGAGGCCAATTCTGTCCATGAGGCATTGTAATCCAAGCCCCCCGGGTGATCCACGTCATAGTTCTGTCAGTCTTGGGGGGCCCGCTAAAATAACGGCCTTGGATTAGCACGCATTTATGAGGCTTTAGGGGCCTGGTTGGATGCCTTTTCGAATATTGCCCTCGGGGGTCAACCGACAAATCTTGCCCTCTGCCGGGGGGCAAAAACAAGGGATATTGGCCTCCAATTCCTGGTTCGGCCTGAGATTGCTCTCTGGCCATTTCTTTTGCCGGCTGATATTGCCCCCCGGGGAGGTCAAACGGGGGATATTGCCTTCCGGGGGTGCCAACTGGTCCTGCCCACGGGACAATGGGCAGTGCCTCGGAGAAAGGCCAGTCTTGCGTGATTTGACTCTGATAGAGGGGTTGGGGTTTCGAGAACAAATTGAAGGAGGGGCCGCTGTAATCGTCCCACGACGCTTGAGCCTGTCCCATCCCCGCTACAGAGGGACCACCATCTCCTTGGCTCACCCCTGAAGCCTGTCCAGAGGGATCACCGTATCCCTGGCTGACGCCAGTATAACCGATATCCGGGCTGACGACTGAAGACTGTCTCGATGCTTGGTGCAAAAAATTTCCGCAGCCTAAAGCCAATGCAGCAGCCTGTTGGCGAAGATCCTCACCCATTGCGCTCACCAAATCCTTCCGCTCACTCAACTTCTGGAAGAATGCCAGCGAGGCATTAACCTACATCCAAAGAGATAAAAAAATAAGTAACTTCAATCAGACATTTATATTCATCAAATTCAAGACAAGTCAGACTTGTTGGGCAACTTACGAGATTGTATGCCATACGCTCATCGATCTGACCCCTAGGCGCATACCTCTCCCCACGTTCAAAGTTTACTAGGGCTACTCTCCTCCGAGTGATGCGGTAGTACCACTCATTGTACTGTTCGATGCTGATAACGGGGTCAGGCTCCGAGACGATGGCCGCCAGTGTGTCCTGCCAAGAACTCCAAAGTTGTATTTCGGCCGCGCACAATTCGTGAGCATTGGCTTTGCCAAACCGTCCGACATTGGGTGGGTTCCTGTTAACCCTCATATTTGGGGCATCGACTGGCAAACCCTGCTCCAACTCAAAATGGCGCATTGCTCGGTCTGGCAGCTGCCACTCTGCGGCCTCGAAGTGGATCAGGGGTGTGCGCTGCAACCCAGAGAGCGTGAAGACGAACGACTCTCCCACCCGTCGCGCCAAACGTATGTACGATGCCCAACGCATTTGGCCCGGAGATAGACGGTTGAACTCCCCTCGATAGTACGTAATGTTGTGATGGGGATCGACTCTCCTCTGGTAATGGGTAACCCTCCGGCTGTACTCCCAAGCACACAACTGAGGCCACACTTTATCAGTTCCATCCCTACGCGTTGGTGCACCGGGAGCAAGGTGTTCATAAGACCACACCTGAGAACATCCACAAATTATATTTATATCGTCGATTCAGCAAAAACAAAAAGAAAAAATAACGAAGAAAGGATTTATATGATATACCTGCAATAGCGAGAAACATGCACATATGGCTTTGGCGTCGGGCCTCGTTGCCTTGTGCAATGCTCGGTACAGATACGAAAGAACCTCTGCACCCCAGGCATAATCCCCAACCTCCAACAGGTTACCCAACAACGGTAAATATTTCACGCTGACCGTGTTCTTCGACGTCGTTGGGAATAAAATTTCCTGCATCACCCACAAGAGGAAGGCCTTTGTGTACAGCACAAGCTCACGGTCCGTATAGTTTTCCAGAAAAACCCCGTAGGTATCTACCAACCACTTCAACTTTATACCGCCAATGCTAAATTGATCCTGGGGTATCGAAGTGAAGAAGTCCCTAGCAGTTCTCTTATTCGTTGCTTCCGACGGAGGAGCAATTACCGGCCGCCCCGTCACCGGCAACCCTAAGATGAACCTTACATCTTCTAGGGTAATTGTCATCTCTCCGAGCGGGAAGTGAAACGTGTTCGTTTCACTTCTCCACCTTTCAACAAGGGCACCTATCAAGGCCTGGTCAAGCTGTTGAAAGATCTGCCCATGCGCAAAAATCCCAAACCCAATTCCACGCAGTATCTTTTCTGGGACTTGTTCAAATTCCATGATGTGAACTCGTGATGATATGGTTGGCTTGGTCGTATAACACAGATGGATCTTCTGGTCCAGGGTTAAATTTCATTTTTTGCAACTGATATTAGGAAAAAACTTTCTCAGTTTGGATTTTACGGTTTGAATTTTGACAATCGCTCGCAAAAATATGACGCTAGCACATGAACTTATACATGTATATATAATAGATATATATACATATACAGAATCGGATTTTACAAACGCTACCACATGAACTTATACATACATATATAAATCCTCATCATCGCTAGCACATGCTCAATGCAAAATCAAAACCACGCATAAAACGCAATATTCATCACAAGTATGGATTACGAACATGTAAAGGATTTATTTTGTGAACTTACGTGATCTATTAGGGTATTAAAGCTGCTTTTAAGAAGAAATTGCGCAGATCTGCTTGCCAACGCCGTTGGGAATATTTGTGAGTAGGAAGAATGGAGAAGAGTGACGTAGTTAGGATTTTTTTGTATATATATTATCTGTTTGCTATATTATATCGCGGACAATATATTGGCCGCCACTGTGTACTTCCAACTGTTGACGTGACAGATAAAGACAAGGACTGACGGGACAGGTACTGACATGTGTTAGCCTAGAGGTCGTCCGCCACACAGTGCGGCGGACGATTTTTTGTCAGGGCCCCTCACTCGTCCGCGACACAGTATCGCGGACAACATAGAGGGGCAAAAAGGTAAAATAAGCCGTCCGCGATACTGTGTCGCGGACTACTGATAGTTTTAAAAAAAGGCGCGATCTGGGCCGTCCATCTTTTAGGATGGACGGTCCAAATCGCGCTAGCAAATATTCTATTTTGCTAGCGCTATTAAGGGATCAGCTCCATATATATATATATATATATATATATATATATATATATATATGGGAGCTGATCCATTGCTCGCGCTAACAAAATAGGATAAGTTGCTAGCACGATCTGGCCATTCACGCCTGATCTGTGGACGGTTCAGATCTTTTTTTGCCTTTTTTTTAAGTCCGTCCGCTACATAATGTAGCGGACGATTGTTTTGACAAACATACCCTTGAGGGAAAAATATAGTGTCTGTCCGCTATAATATGTAGCGGACGACAATTCTTGAAACAAGCTCTGTACCAAAGTCAATTCTTTGATCTCAAAAACAGTGTCCCTTTCTTCATCTCAAAAAGCATTCTTTAGAAAGCATATGGGAACAAGCTCTATTACAACCCTCTTGGCTGACAATCCCATCCTATTAGGCGAGGGCAACCTCTTCATCCAGACCACCAAGGTCGAGAAGGTCGAGGGTGAGGCCTAAGTCAATGTCCGCAAGGGGAAATCATACCCGGCTACGAGATCAGCCTCACCCTGGACTGGGCCGGCGATGCCGAAGATGTCGCCGGCAACTCACTCTTAAAGGTTGAGGGGCTCGTCGAGATCCCGTATATTGCGGACAAGAACGCCCACCAGATCTGATGAAAAACAATTACATAATTCAATGAAATTGCTTCTTCTTCTTCTTCTTCTTCTAATTCTATTTTTTCTTCCTTTTTCATTGTTCTTGTTCCTGTAATGGGTTTGAGTGCAAAATTGGTGGCGACAGTTTGGACGATGGTGGTTGGGTGCGGCGGTAGTGTAGCTGGTGGCGGGTTGATGGCAATTTAATGGTTTGGGTCTATATGGTTCAATTCATGAAATCACCATCGACAAACTTAGAAAGCTTCAGTCTTTGGATCTACGCAGCAATAGAATAAGCGGTTTGCCTTCTGATTTCTGGAGTTTGGGTTTACTCAAGACCTTAATCTCTCCTTTAACCAAGTTTCTGAAACCCTCCCAAGCAACATTGGCAATTTTGGTGTTCCATTCAATCCAAGAAGAGCCGCAAATTGCCGTCGTCCACAGAGAGAGAGAGTGTTACCCAAACAAATATGGATATAGAGAGAGAAAGAGAGTCTTATCCAAATCGAGATGAAAGTGAAATGTCCGCTACATTATGTAGCGGACAAACTAAAGTGCACAATTAATTGCATAGGCAAGGGGTATTTTAGTCAAAAAATTGTCCGCTACATAATGTAGCCGGCGGACTTAAAAAAGATCTGAACCGTCCACAGATCGCTGGTGGATGGCTAGATCGTACTAGCAACTTATCCTATTTTGCTACCGTGAGCAATGAATCAACTATATATATATATATATATATATATATATATATATATATATATATATATATATATATATATATATATATATGGGAGCTGATCCGTTGAGAGCGCTAACAAAATAAGAGATCTTGCAAACGCGATCTGACTGTCCACTCGCGATTTGTGGACTGTCCAGATCTTTTTTTATGTTTTTTTAAGTCTGTCCACTATATTATATTGCGGACAATTTTTTGACAAAAATACCCTCAAACTTAAAAACAGCCCATCCTTACATTATGTAGCGGACGGACTTTTCTAAAAAATTTTTTCTCTTTCTCTCATTAATGCTCTGACTTTTTTTTCTCTCTCTCTCTCTCTCTCCCCTTTCTCTCATCCGCTACATTATGTAGCGGATAAGTTTTCTGACATTTTTTTTCTCTCTCTCTCTCTCTCTCTTTTCTCTTAGCATCAACTCATTCGGGTAGTTCTGGAAACTCATTCCAGAACTCGTAGGAAAGAATGATTTTCATTGTATCTTCAATACTTTTTTCATCAAAACTCCTCTTAGGTTTTCACCCATTTGCTTAGGTAGCTGAAATTCATACCCACAAGAGGAAGGAGGCAACTCTGTTGGCTCTGGCCCTAGTGCAGTGGAAGGTTCACCAGGAATTTGGTTCCACTCAGGCAGTTCATCCAGCTTGGCAATGGCATTCTTGGCCTTGTTAATGAGCCAATCTATTGCTTTGCTGGGTCGGTCATAGCTCAACCGGTCCTGCACATCGTAGAACTGAATGGCAAAGCCCCGTGCTGCTCAAAACCCGCACGTAGCCGTATTTATAAATGATTTCTTTTCAGTGATTCTTCACATTGCAGGGTTCCTTGAATTGGACTGTGTGCTTTATGTGGACTTGAATTGCATCTCCGTCAAGCATCTCCAAAAGGCAGAGGGCCTGAATTGCAGAGGTCAAGCATCTCCAAAAGGTAGAGGGCCTGAATTGCAGCAATCTATTTCAAAGCTTTTCTTTTGATGGTTATCATATGAAAGGAGAAAGAGAGGTGAGAGGAGGACGAAAGAAAAGAAAAAAAGTGGTGAGAGAAATAGATAAGTCAGATTGAAGAGAAAGGAAATAGAGAGAGGGGAAAAAAAGTCAGAGCATTAATGAGAGAAATGGGAGGGAGAGAGAGAGAGAAATGTTAGAAAACTAGTCTGCTACATTATGTAGTGGATGAGGGAAAGAGAAGAGAGAGAGAGAAAAGTCAGAGCATTAATGAGAGAAAAGAGAGAGAAAGAGAAAAAAAATGTCAGAAAACTAGTCCGCTACATAATGTAGCGGATGGGTTCTTTTTAAGTTGAAGGGTATTTTTGTCAAAAAATAGTCCGCTACATAAGGTAACGGACAGACTAAAAAAAAGCAAAAAAAAGATCTGAACCGTCCACAGATCGCTCGTGAACGGCCATATCGCGTTTGCAAGATCTTCTATTTTACTAGCGCTCTCAATGGATCAGCTCCCTATATATATATATATATATATATATATATATATATATATATATATATATATATATATATGGGAGCTGATCCATTGATAGCGCTAGCAAAATGGAGTATTTGCTAGCGCGATCTGGGCCGTCCGTCCTGAAAGATGGACGGTCCAGATCGCGCCTTTTTCGAAAACTATCAGTCGTCCGCGACATTATATCGCGGACGAATTTTTTTACCTTTTTGCCCCTCCACCCGTCCGCTACATTGTATCGCGGACGACTGACAGGCCCTGACGCATGTCAAAAAAAAGTAATCCGCGACACAATATTGCGGACGACATTTTTTACCTTTTTGCCCCTCCATGCCGTCCGCGACATAGTATCGCGGACGAATGACAGGCCCACACATGTGTGGTATGACTTTTCTGTGTCATTAATGTGTCCGCAAGGGAGGGAAAAAGAGAAGACTAGTCCGCTACATAATGTAGCGGACTAGTCTTCTTTTTTTCCCTCCCTTCTCTCATTCTGACTTCTTCTTTTCTCTCTCTTCTTACTTTGATCCTGATGAACAAATCTTCATGAAGTTCGTTGGCAACAGATTGCCATTGGTAAAAAAGACTCCAAAACGAGCACACTTAATTAGCACTTCCACCTGCAGGCTGGAACCATTCATGAAATTGGCTAGCAACAGATTGTCATTTTGTTCTAGGGTCTTCAACCTCCTCCATTTCTATCACCCTTCCACCGTCTTGAAGGAGCTCATCCAGAAGAGAGAAGATAAGAGATGAGGGGGAAAGAGAAAATAAAAGTTGGTTGTCTTTTTTCAAGAGCTCTGACAACACAGATGTCTCTTTTCGAGAAAGTAAAATAGTCCGCTACATAATGTAGCGGACGGTATTTTTGTTAAAAAACGTCCGCTACATTATGTAGCGGACGAACTTAAAAAAAACGTAAAAGAAGATTTGGACCGTCCGCGATACAATGTAGCGGACGGGTGGAGGGGCAAAAAGGTAAAAAAATCCGTCCGCGACATAGTGTCGCGGACGACTGACAGTTTTCGAAAAAGGCGCGATCTGGACCGTCCATCTTTCAGGATGGACGGCCCAGATCGCGCTAGCAAATACTCCATTTTGCTAGCGCTATCAATGGATCAGCTCCCTATATATATATATATATATATATATATATACTCATTCTTTCTTATACATCAATGAGCACTTATATATCGAATGTAAAAAGATTATATGCAATTATAAAATATATAACTTTAATTTTTAATTATTGTTAAATCCAATAGTAGTGTGCAGAGGAATAATGTCTTTAAGTGGACGAAACCAATCCAAACCAATTAAGTTGAATCGTCTAAATCGACGAAACCGAACTATCCAAACCAACTGTGTTTGGTTTGGTTCATAATTTTTCAAACCGAGATATAACGGTTCGGTTTGGGGTTTGACTCCCGAACCGAATCAAACCGAACCATGCTCACCTATTTTCACCACGAGAAGACGTTTAATACCCCAGAGTTTTGGCTACTCGTGTAAATAATTGTTCAAAAAGTATTCAAATTTTAAAATAAATAATCGACCTTAGACAATTTATTTGGAGGTCCTTCTAGTGACGAAATTAATGTTTAATAGTATTAGTGCCTAATGTGATTAGATTAGACTGGACATAAAAAATTTTTGCTTGAATTAGGATTTCAAGTTATATTGTGATTACATTAGTAATGAGACTTTAAGTTGTATTATGATTGCAATAACAATTACGAGTTCAAGTCATATTATAATTATATTAGCAAACTATATAAAGAGGATGAAGATATAAGAGTTTTCATATTTTTAAAAACAAAGGAGGGAAAAGAGCTAGTGTATTCTTATGAATATTTAAGCAAAAAAGTGGTGATTGATCTTATTATTGATCATCATGCTTATTTTAATGTTATCCATCAAACTTCTACTGTCTTGTAACTTGCGTTAAAGACGGTTTTTTAGGGTTTATAGAATTCTCTATTCTTTTATCATAAGATGTCGATCACAGTTATTTTAGCGCTGAGTATATGGCTTCCCAGTGCACTAGTTTCCTTATCCATTCACAATCAACTAGGCCCTTATTTGCTACTTTTAACTAGGGGTGAGTACGGTTTGGTTTGGAGGTCAAACCGCAAACCGAACTATTACGCCTCGGTTTGAATGAACCGAACCATTATGCCTCGATTTGAAAAATGGTGAACCGAACCAAACTAAATACCATCGGTTTGGACGGTTTAAACGGTTCGGCTTAGTCGGTTTGGATCGGTTTGTCCATTTTAAGACGTTATTTTTTTGCACACTATTAATTGAAGTTATAATTTTTTCTAAATTGCATATAATCTTGTTTTATTCGATATATAAATTCCCATTGATGAATGAGAAATAATGAATAAATATAAACCAAATATTGGTCACAAAAATTTTTGTGTTCTAAGTGTTGCTAATATTTTCGTTTCTTTTAACTTTCAAGATTTATTTATTTAGATTTGCTTAGTACCCTATATGTGTAACTATCACTGAAATATTACTAAAAATACATTAACATATAATAGGTCGGTTCAGTTCGGTTTAGAAACGATTTAAAAAATATGAACCGTAAACCAAACCGAAGCAAGGTCCGTTTGAAAAAAGTGAAACCAAACCGTTAATACCTTTAGACCGTTCAGATTGGATTGGTTCGGTTTGATCAGTTTGAGCGATTTAGATCGGTTTGAATGGTTTAGTGCTCACCCCTACTTTTAACTCTAAAGCCACCGGTTATTTTTTAAATTGGGTCTTGAATTCATTTCATTAATTCCCATCGTATACTCCACATTAGCCGTGTAAACTGTAATGCTTTGGTTTGAATTGCCATGTGTCAAATTTTTTTATGATTCCTATTTCTTGACAATGTCTTTTGATTCTTTCTATTTTCGTGCCTTTTGAATTTCTAGCCACTTCTTTTGATCATATCTCCAATTGAGATGATTTCATTTCGTTAAATTCGTATTTCATTATCTTCAGTTTAAGTCTACAATGATTATTTTGAACTTCATGAGTTTTTACTATATTTATCAAATACTTTGTGGGTGATATTTGTGTTTGAAAATTACTTTTAATGATCGTGACTTATTTGCGACGCACCGGTTACTATATTCAACATAGTATAACTATGATTTATGATGCTTAGCAATAAGCAATTGTGTGACTCGCCAGCTGCGATATTCGACATGGTATAACAATGATTTGTGATACTTAATAATAAGCAATTTGTGTACGTGACACCCACAAATTTTTGGTAAATTATAATTGATGTTTGACTTATTGGTTGTTTAACCCTCTTTTGATCACTTTTGCTATTCGTTTGTGAAATTTGATTGAGTGATCTATTCTTATCTATTGGCTCTATTTTATAACTCAATTTTGATATTCGTTTTTTTTTCCTATTGAGCACTTCGTGTTCGTCCCTTTGTTTTCGTTTTCTTCCCCTTCCAAGCCAAGAATAGCACGAAGGGGGAGATGTTAGGACATAAGTGAATTTGCTTTGGTGTTTGATATTGAAAATAGTAGAGTTTATGATTTCTTTATAAGAACTTTCAGTTAGTTAGTTTTGTATTTGCTTTTGAGTTTATTGAGTTGGTTGATCCCACATTGCCCTTGATTTTGAAAAGGGTTTATAAATAGGAGAATGCTTTTATAATATTGTAGGTAGTAACAATAGAGTGTGTTAGTCCCCCTGCTAACTGTGTGTGGGTGCGCAAATTTAATAGCACTTAGGTTCGGTCGTAAAAAAACGCGATTGTTTTTTGAAAAATATTTTGTACTTTTCAAAAAAATAGTTTTACTGAAAATGTGTGATTTATTTAAATTTAAATTTTGATTTATTTCAAGTAAATTTTTGACAGTTATTTTTAATTATTACGAATGTTTTTTCTTAAGAGTTGTGTCTGTTTAAATTCATAATATTTAAACTTTTTTTAAATAAAAGATTTTCATCATGGTTCATTATTGTATGACGTCATAGCCGGAGAGATGACGTCATACTCTGCCACAGCGGTCGCCTGGTCACGTTCTGGTCTACAGTCTCTCTCAGTGTCAGTCAGCTATTAATGGTCCTGTGGGAGTTATGGGGGCGCCTCGTTTGTGATTTTCTGGGGGCAGGTATCAGGTATCTCTGACTAACGCTATTTCTCGATTCCAACCCCTCTTCTCTGACTTCCTGGCCCAACAACGTAGCATGCGTACTTGATGGCCCAACACTATTCTCTCTCGCCCCAATGGAGTAGCTTGTGTATTTGAGATCTACCCATTGCCTATGAAAATACGAATTAAATTGATTTTAATTTTAATTATTCAGTTTTTATTTTGAATTTTTTTTGTTTTGAGTGTTTGATTATTTAATTTTTATTTAAAATTTTTTTTGGGTGGTGGTTTGGGATGGCAGTGGTGAGGCGTGGCGGTGGTGGTAGTGGCTGGCCGCCGGCGGTGGCTGCCTGCGATGAACAGTGGCAGTGGGCAGTGGTTGCCGACAGTGGAAGGATGTGGCGGTCTCAAAATAAAAACCAAAACTGAAAATCGAAACTCATTTTTGAAGTTTTCAAAAACAGTCCTGGTTTAAAAACTGATTTTTTAAACTGAAGAAAAAAAAATACAAAAATTCTGCGTCAAATGCTTTTATTTTTCTTAGTTTACAAAACTGAAAAAATAAACTTTATCAAATAGAGCCTTAGTTTAGATGACAAGTATAATTGGTCTAGAGTCATGGTTAATGATTGTTAAGTTACACTCGGTTTAGAACTAATTTTTTCGAATAATTGAATTTAATTTGGAGATTATATTTGCAATTCAATGCACTTTTCTTTGTATCAGCAGCTATGGTAAAAAAATTATGATTAGTGATTTTCAGATGTACGAATGACAATACATGGAGACAGTAAGTGCGTGGTACGGCCGTAGTGTAAGTGATGGTGTAGTGGACACCGATGGTGTTGGAAGTGGTGAGAGTGGTATGATATTAACAATGAGGTGGTCTATAATGATGGTAACGATAGTAGTTATGGTGATGTAGCTTCAATGATGTAGGGTTGACGTGGCATTGGCAGTATCAGCGGTGGTGGGACAGTCTAATGATGACAGTGATAGTTGCAATATGGTGTCATCGATGGAATGTTGGTTACGATAATGATGGTGGTAGTGCTTCAGTGGTGTTGGTGTTGGTGATGGTGTCGCATCTATGGTGGTGGGGGATGTGTGTGTGTGTGTTTTGGTGGTTAGGGGGTGGGTCGGAAGAGTGCTGTTGTTGAGGCAGCACGGCGGTGGCATAGCGGTCTATTATTGATGGTAATGATGATCTTAGCGGTGATGTAACACACTAGTGTTCATCGTGATGATGATGCAACGTACCATTGTTAGCAGTGGTTACTGTGGCAGTGTTGGTGGCAACAACGCGATAGTGGTGTTTGTGTAGCGATGGGAGTAATGTGGCAATGGTGGTGGGTAGGAGTAATGGTCTAGTGGCTGGTAGTAGGTCAGATGGTAACAGTGGTGGCAACAATGGTTCGGCAGCGAGTTTTACTGACGCACCACTAGACCATTAGACCTTATTAATATTTCATTGGCCGCCACTAGACCGTTTCTAAAAGAACTCAGCAATATTTCAAACGCACTGTTAGTGTAATTCTGTTAATAATTCCAATGACAAATTTTACTATATGTTGTTACTGTTACTAAAAGAATTCAGTAAAAAAAATCAATTGTCGTCAATTATCGTTACATGAAGGATTTTATCTATCTTTTTGAAACTCTGCTGAAAGCCAAAACTTTGCATATTATCATGGAATTCTCACTTGCAAAACAACGTTTATGTCGCTGATAGCCAGGCCATAAACATTTAATCTTGCAAATCTTTAACGTGGATGATTTGCTTTTAGTATATACATACATTGCTTAAGTTGACTTGTCATACCACCACCTAGCAATAAAAGTTATTCAAAGAATAGTAAGTTGAACTGCCACTAAACACGTGACATCCAGGCACATCATTCCCGAACCCACATTATCAGATACAACAATGAGTAAAAGGGTGGCCAAAGAATTTACTTTATTTAGCCTTTTCGTGGGTAAAATAATGTTGTTAAAACACCATTAAGGTTACGTCTTTATCAGTATTTGGATGATATTATCCAAATTAGAAAAAAATGGTAATGATTTTTTGTCATCATTAAAAAAAAAAACTAAAAACAAAAAAGGTGACTAGACTGATCTCTACCCTCTTATTATGCTTCTCTTATTTATTCCATATTTTAGGGGTCAAAATGACACAAGTTCTTCGTGAGCAAGCTCATTCGGCGTCACATTAGATAGACTCGTTCATTGTTGTTCGGTTAGTATAACTAAGCTTGATATGAAATTTTAGGTTTTGGAGTTTGTAAAATTGTTTGTAATCATAGTCGTCGTTGGCTAAGTACATACCATACAGTCAACTTATTTTCAATTACGAGCATTGTTATGAGTCCCTATGCGAGTTTAAGCACGTCTTTGTTTGGTAAACGGGTCAAAACTAGGGTCTTGAGGTCTTGTTTTTCTTAATAAACACGAGCTTTAACTAAATTTCTATTTTAGCATTATAAGAAGCCAAACTTGAATGACCTTAGAATTTGCTAACAGGCAATGATAGTATATGTTTTGTTACATTACGTGAATCCAAAAGGGTGTCTATTGTGAAAAGGTTAATATAAAGTACTTTTTATGTTTTTCAAAAGTTCATTTTTTTTTGTAAGTAGAACTATAATTACGTCAAAATACTAACACTGTCACAGAAAATGTAAACAAGTGCTTTATGAGATTCGAAATATAGACTTTGCGGAGTATTATTTTTAAAAGGTTTTGTTTGATACAAGATGGCAAGACATATTGGGACAACAATTCAGCTGTTTGTCTGTAGTATCCGTCTCATCAAAAACGAAAAAGTTAACAGTCAGGGTGAAATGAAATCACTGGAATTTCTCAAGACCAACGTCCCAAATGTGGGCCGTAAAGTAGGGATTCCGACGAAGCTCAAGATTAAAAGGGCCACCGATCGCTAAAGTCTGCAGTGACAGATGACTTGATGTACGCATATATACGTTGTAAAGTGTGCAGTGACCACAGTACCTTGCAGTCTCTGCAGTGCAGCTAAAGCCGGGTTGGTAAATGGTAATGATAGCGTCACCAGGAGAAGACGTGTATGGACGGGCTGGCAGGTTTCCATTCCCCAGTCTCTCCAATGGCGGGTCGTGCATGCATGATGACTTTGACGTACTTTAACAGGGGCTTTCGTACGTATATATTGTTTAAACCAGGTCGGTGGTTGGCCGGATCAATGACGTCATACACTGCCACAACGGTCGGGTGGTCACGTTCTGATCTACAGACTCTCTCAGTCAGCTATTAATCGTCTTATGGGGGCGCCTCGTCTGTGTGATTTTCTAGGTCAGATGTCTCCTCTGACGCTTTTTCTCGATTTGGACGCCTCTTCTCTGTCTCACTGGCCCAGCGACGTTGCCTGCGTACTTGACGGCCCAGTACTATTTTCTTCCGCCCCCAATTGAGTAGCTTGTGTATCTGAGATCTACCCTCAGCCCATGAGTTTGGGCTGCAGCCACCAAAGGATTGTTATTGAAATGACAACTATAACTTGTCTAGTTAATGAATTTGGTACCAATTTTTTCGAGAATTGAATTTTAAGTTGGAAATTAGATTTGCAATTCAACAGAATTTTCTTTTTTTTAGAACAAATGGGAATTAAAATCACGGGATTCCTATTTGTATTTGTAAAACAGAGAAAATAAAAAAGTAACCAATTCCTAGACAATTGTTTCCGTAGCTACGATGAAAGTATGATGGTAAGTGATTTCAAATGTACAAATGTCAATATATGGTGACAGTGATATGCAAGGTATAGTCGCAGTTTGACTGGCGGTGTAGGGGGCACTTGTGGTGGAAATGGTGAGGGCGGTGTGACATTACCGATGAGGTGGTGGGGATGGTCTATAATGATGATAATGGTAGTAGTGATGTGACTCGGTGATGCTAGTGGTGGTGTGGTGTCGACTCTAGCAACGATGGTAGGACGGTTTGATGCTAGTGGTTGGTTGTGATAGGGTGGCACTAGTGCTAATGTTGGTTACGACGGTAATGGTGGCAACTCTTTGGTGGTGTTGGTGATTGTGTCACATTGGGGGGGGGGGGGGATTTATATGGGGCCGACAACGACGTTGGCAATCTACTAGTATTGGTAATGATGTTAATGGTAGTTATGGTGGTGATGTAACACACTAGCAGTCGTGGTGACAATGATGTAACACACTATTGGTAGCAATGCTTACTATGGCGGTATTGGTACAACAACACCATGGAGGTGATTAGGGATGTCAATGGGGCGGGTCGGATGCGGATTTGATGAAATCCGCACTCGCCCCGATAGTCCTAACAAACAACTCCGCCCGCACCCGCCCCTGCCCCTCCATCGGGGCAAAGGATAGAAATACCATCCACGATCCTATAGACTCCTAAAAAACCCGAACCCACCCCGAAATCGCCCTGACCTTTTTTTGTTGTCGTAAAGCTGCCGGAATTCTCCTGATCCCCCCGATGCACAACATAATATACAATTTACAGGTCAAGTGTCCCAATCCTGGTCAACTCCTTCAACAGCATCTCCTTCGCGATCTATGGATGCTGATAGCGCTACCGTGAAGGGCAATGGATGGCGACAGCAAAAGCGCGGACTCCTTGTTCAGATCATGCTTGCTAAATACTGGTATGAGCAAGTGCTTCGTAGCGCTTGCTCTAATGGTGCTTGCTGAGTCGCTATTTGATGGTAGGTGATGGATGGTGGGCAGCCAAAGAATGGTGGACGGTGATCAGGCAATGCATCAAGAGGATGAAGATGTGGGGGAGAAAAGCCAAAAAAGAAGAGGTTCAATTTAGAGAAGAGAAGAATTGGAAAGAAGAAGAAAAATGAGGACGGCTGTGAGGCGCATGAAGGGGATGAAGGTGTAGGGTTTTTTGAGACATCTTATACCTAAGATGGACGGCTGTGATTGAACTAGAGAATTAGGGGTAGATATTTACTTATGGAAGGGGGGCGGGGCGGGCTACACTAAATACCATATTCGACCCGTATCCGTTGCGGGTTAAAATTTTAAATTCCATACCCGCTTCATAACCCAGACAAAGTAAAAAAAACCAGCTCCTAACGGGGCGGAGCGGGGCGGGGCGGATATCCTCCGGATCGGATTTAAGTTGCCATCCTTAGAGGTGATGGGTTTAGCGGTTTAATGGCCGGTAGTAGCTAGCTATGATGTCATCGACGAAGGAAGTCGGGGTGAAAACCATAAAAACAAATACAGTCAATTTAATTCAAATTCTTAGTCTGCACAGTGCTTAAGTTAACCTGTCATACTACCAACTCTAAGTGAAGTGCAAGGACTGGCAATAAGTTGATCTACCACTCAGCTAGAGCTCACGTCGACCGGAAGGTTTGACACCCCGATATCGATTTTTCAAATAGTTTTCCATGGGTTGTAAATCCTGAGCTTGTGTCAGTGTGTGATGGCCTGGAAGAAATTTCCAGATATATCATACATGATGACATGTGCTCATTGGATATTTTATACGGAGTATATAACATATATAATAGCTAGAGCAATATCACAAAAAATGATACTCTGGACAATTTTTTTAAATAATAGAAATACATACAGATAAAAGACTATAAAACATTCAAGTTACACTCATCTTATAAATGGCAAGAACATAAAAGCTCGTATACATGGATGGCATCCCATCCGGCAAGCATCACAAATTAAAATTAACTAAAACACACAAAAACTAAATAACAATTACAAATTAAATACAACAAACTACAAGCAACAGTACACAAGCCTAACCACAGTAATTCTATTTACACTAACAGGCCAACAACACTAAAAACCGGATTAGGATCCCCTGCTGTAACCCATGGTTACAGCAGGGGTGCTGTGATCCCAAATGAGAGAGGGAGAGAGAGAGAGGGAAGAGAGAGAGGGGGATGTAAACCATGGTTACTCTCTCTCTTCCCCCTCTCTCATTTGGGATCACAACACCCCTGCTGTAACCATGGGTTACAGCAGGGGATCCTGATCCCTAAAAACCCAGCAGCCCAAAAACCACCTAAACATCCTAGAGTCTTTATCTTTTATCCTTGTCGAAAATGACATTCGGAAATCTCAAGATACATGCCTCAATACACTTGAGTCGTGCACTGATCACTTTCTCCGATACCTTTCAAGAATTCATTTTTCTCATCGGTAGCCCCAGACTTTTGTATCTTCTCTCATTTCATCTCTAGAGAACCAAAACAATATAGATCACGTGACTGTACATCAATTGCTTCTTCTTCTATATTGCATTGCCTCCGAGACGCTTAAATGCAAGGTTTATTTCTTTTCACTTACAGAGTTATTCCAATCAATTTCTTCGATGTATGTTTTATTTTAGGCGATTTAGTAAAGTTAATAACTAGCCTGATTGAAGGAGTATAGAATCTGAGCAAAAAATAGGAATTTATAGTGAGATTGAACACGAACTAGCTGAGCTTTTTAGCTCGTGTTCGGCTCGTATAGTTAGACGAACCATATGAGCCGTGGCGTGAGTTTGATGGAAATGAACTCGAGCCGAGTTCAAACATTATCCTTTGGCTCTTAGACGAACTCGAGCCGACTTAACGAACTGAGCTCGAACACAGACATTGTTGGCTCGAACTCGGTTCATGTACAACCCTATTTTTGCCAGCCCATGTATGTGTCAACAACTGTGACACAAAGGCAATATGGGCAGCCTCTAGATGACACCTGCCCACCATTCCTGCCAACCCATGAACACGTGTCCCGAGGCACTATACCACACAGGCTACCATACAGAGTAATGCCACCGACAATATTTCAACAAACCTCGTCGTCGTCGCTGTCAGCCACCTCAACAGTCAACACCATTCCCCGTCAACACCTCTCATCACCATTCCGCACCGTTGATGACTGCCTCCACGAACCACCATTACCACAAGCAGCTCCATGATGCCACCAAACAACCACCTTATTACCAAACCAATTGGAATCAAACATCACATCGATGCGGCAGCACCACTAAACACCAAGTAACCTAAGACTCTGGACAAATTATTATAATTATGAATGTAAATTTCTTGTGTAAAGTAAAGCCGCCAACTGGGCATACCATCGAATGTCATAGAACGTGAGATTATATAATGTAGTGGAAAGGCAGGCCCAATCCGCGTGTAAAGTCGAACTTGTACATCATTTGTATTACCTTGAATCCAAGCATATTAATGTATTACATGTTTCATTCATTAGATACGCATTCTTGTGAAAGTTAAATTGCTCTTGATATAACTCAAATATAACTCCCAATAATTGGGGAATACCCGGCAATCCTAGTCAAACCGGGAGATCAATGATTATCTTATTAGAGATTGTGACGTGATCCACGAGGATCCTAACGTGATCCTAACACGTCTGGCCCACGGCCCAGTCTTACTAGGAGTCTTCTCCTACAGCTATATAAAGGGGTCTACCCCTCCACGTATGGGACAACTACACAATTCATGCCTTTTCAGAGTTACTATCTTGTAGCTGCGCTCTGATGTTCTCCGCCGGGAACTCCACCCGGCAGTCACTCGTTTTCTGTCTTGTAGGTCATCGGTCCAGGCTCGAGTTCCGCAAAGTACGCGGAGCATATTTTTAACAATAACAGATTGACGCCATCCTTGAGACCCGCCATCCTAATCGTTTGACCTCAAAAAAGCTCAAAGAGTTGTTTCGCGAGCGGCCAGTGGCAACATGTCGGAACCACCAACATAAGTGCCACCAGTCTCCAAGTCAATTGCCGCCAGTAAAAAAAATAAATTTATTAAAGTTCAATTTTCACAAGATTGGCGACGTTGCACCGTCACAAGTTTCTCCGGCCTGCGGCGACCAGGCGGCATCGCCACAGCTAACAAAAAGTTCGCAACCTCACCATCCACGACCCCGACGTGTCGTCACAGTACTACGCGCCGCTGTCACAAAGCTGACGAAGCAGCCACACATCAACAAGCAAACAAAGAGGAAAAACCAGTAGCGACGCCACCGCATAGGTTCAAAACCCTAACGGATCAGTACCGCCGCAAAAGGTGTCCCTTTTCCATCAACATCTACGGCACCCCGACGGGCAGCATCGCCCTCGTTAGCACCGCCCCGTCGCCGCCGTCCAAGGAAGCTAGCTCCACCACCACCACCGACAAGGGGCTGGCACCGCACATATCCAACAACCATGGTACCACACAGGAATCTACTCCATCAGCTACCTATTGCAAACGGTCCCAACTCCAACTTCGGCCACGCACACGCCTCCGGAGTAACCGGTGATGCAAAGCTGCTGGAACCAACAAGATAGGAAAACACACCAAAGGGGAAGATGTTCGAAACCCACAATGCTGCCAGAGAACCGACACGAAAAGAAAAAAGAAAAAAAAACTAGCGACGTCCCGTCGTCCACCGCGACCTTCACGCAGCTAACGGCAGCCCCGTCGCAGTTAAAAGCAGCGCCGCCGCCCCGCCTATCCTGAGCAAACGTCGCCGCTGCGGTCGCGAGAAGCCCTGTTGAAGCCCATTAAGATGCCGCCGTTACCACCACGGCAGGCCCTCCGGGAAACCACCATCGCCGTAAAGCAGTCGGCGCCGATCCCGAAGTAGCAACAAGTAGCGCCTGTAGAGGCACTAACCGCCCAATCGGCGCTTCGCAGTGGCACCAAGCGGCGCCGTCGCCGGCACACCGTTAGCCACTAGCAGCGCCAGATCCACCCCACAGTGATTGGCCGCAGCGCCATGGCCACTATTGCCCGATGTCGCATCGCCGTCTCACTGCCGTGAAGAACAGTTACATAACAATCAGAAAAAAATAAGGGAAAAAAGATGAAGAAGCCATGGCAGTGCCACCGCCATCGTGCATAGCCAGGCCACCAAGGCTGCCTCACCATTACGGCGCCGCCTCACCGCCGGCTCACCATCGCCCCACCGTAGCCGGGAAGGATACCTCGCCATTACAGCGTCGTCTCACCGCCGGCTCACCATCGCCGTCGACCACCCTTTGCGCCTCATCACTGCCTCATCAAGCTTGTCTTCTGTCAATGAAAGAAAAAGGGCAGACAAAGAAATTACCAAGTGGTTTCCTTCTTTTAAAATTTTGCATTCCACCCCGTAGAATTGCATATTGGTATTTTAGACCCACAAGGTCTTCTTTATTCGACTTAGGCCACACTGTAAGGTTTTAACCTATGCAAGAAGCATATTTATATTTAAGACCCAAAAGTTTCATTAATTTGGGTTATGACACATTTCGTTGAAAGTATTAAGCTTTTAACTTAAGAAAAATGTGTATTTAGACTTAACGCCCCAAGGTCTTATACTCTTATTTATTAGACATAGACATAGACCACATTTGTTAAGGCATTATACCTTCTACGTATAAAATATGCCTATTTATACTTTAGACCCCCAGGGTCTTATTTATTTGACATGTGCCACGAATCCTTCAAGCGTTGACCTTTTTGTAACGTATATTTAATAGAAGACCTACATGGTCTCATGAATTCGCATATGCTGCACATTCTTTAAAGCATGCACTCATGTTGTGTTTTTTGGCACGTCGTTAACAATTCTAGGCACTAGCAAGCCTCCTAAGGACTGCTTCTCCTAGGCGCTCGTATATTACCTAGACTTATGTTCTATTTTGGTCTCGCATTATTTAGTTTCACCAATCAGCGCATGCACGTCACGTGCCGGGGCATCCGGCTACTATGACACATTAAGCTCATCTGTGACACGTAGTGCAACGCACCCCTGTTGGCTAACTGACAAGACCCTAATGGGGCCACGATGTATAAACACCGTTCTTAAATTCTGTGTTAAAAACATAGTTGTATTTTCATATGCTTTTATTACTGCAGAGGCTATTTTTTCAATCACGTACTTTCATTTCTTGCAAGGGTTTAAACCATGCCTGCGAACATCAACGGTGGCGTATAAATCACTTCATTAGCAAGGAACAAATTCATAGCACCATGTGACTTGAAGTCGCGTTTAGGGTTTTTTGTTGCAGTATCCTGCCGTCTCGGCATTATATATCGTCTCATGGTCATACAGTGACCTCTATTTATGGCATATTCACATCGCTGCTCGTTGAGAAGCTAGTTCAACAATGATGGAAGCACGCATGCTGCCACCGTATCTAATGAATCGCCAGCTATGCCTGACGGACTATGCGTCCTCAACCTTTATATGCTCGTCCAATCTATCAGACATATTATGGTCTTCTATATTGCTCCCACATGTTTTCGTGTGACCGGACTCTACATATGGGCTTAAAAGCCATCTTTATATATCCACGCCTTCTCAAAGGCCGGAGGGCTTTATCATTTCATGAGATCATTCTTATACAGGCTTAATGCCTTGTGTCTTATCAGACAGGGAGGTTCACCACAACGACAATATTATGGGCTCCATGACCCGCGCCTTCTTATTTGGCATCGCGGCAACAAGGACGAGAAACCCCTAAGGGCACAAACGATGAGAGTTCTAAGTTCCGTCAAACCCCCAAGGGAGCGTACAACGAGAACTCTAAAGTTTCGTCAAACCCCCAAAGGCACGTACAACGAGGACTCTAAAAGTTTCGTTAAACCCCCGAGGGCGTGTACGACAAGAACTCCAAGTTCTGTTAAACCCCCGAGGGCGTGTAAGACGAGAACTCTTAAATTCCGTCGAACCTTCGAGGGTAATTGCATGAGCTCCTGCTCCATCCGCCCCCCGAGGGCCCTTAAGACGAGAACTCTTAAGTTTCGTCAAACCCCCGAGGGTATTTGCGTGAGCTCCGTGCTCCATCAGTCCCTCGAGGGACGAACACCCCCGAGGGTGATAGGATAGAGCTCGAGCTCTATCCGAACGGTTTAGCTACAGTTCTAACCCGTGAAACGGCAAAGGACTGTGGGACTTCATCCTCCCACCATTCTTTGTCAATTCAAAACCCAGCCAAGCGTGAGTACGAGGCTTCTTTGCCAGTTCTTAGCTGATGATAAGAGTTCGTGACAAAGTAAAACACAAGCACGATGTGATCGGCTCGAGCTCAGGAACACACACTTGCACAAAATGAACACCTTCCAAAGGAGAGGTGACCCCTCGAGGGGACATTCAAACACTTAGCACATGCAACAACTTGCATGCACAACTTTGTGTCCTCTCTCGAGAGAGGCTACCACGGGGCACAACCCCTAAAGGATCTCGAGATCCCATGATTCGTCTTTCTAAAGATGATTCCGAATAGCCTACTCAGGTGACTTTCTAAGACTTAGCTCTCGAGAGCTAGGGTTCTAGCGCCCTACTTGGGTAAAGTTCTAGGGCTTAACTCCCGCTTAGGTTAGAGCACATGGAAGAGAGAAATATTGTTACCCCTACAAGTGGATGAGAATCACTTACAAATCTGACGCGTGTCTCGAGACACCAGGTATAAACTTCCTCAGCCAAACATTTTAGCTAAGGAAGTGGGGGGCTCATGATATAACTCCCAATAATTAGGAAATACCCGACAATCCTAGTCAAACTGGGAGATTAATGATTATCTTATTAGAGATTGTGACATGATCCTCGAGGATCCTTGCCTGTAGAGAATAGATTTCGTGAAGGGTATCTGATAGAGGAGAAAAGGCAATTTCAACTGGTACTCAGAAAGCCAGGACAAAGATAGAGGAATGGAAACTGAGCCTAATATAACAAATTCAGCCCATTTGAACTTGAAAAACAAACAGCTTCTCCCTATTTTTTTTAGCAAAACCAGGCAAAGGAAATAAAAATGCAAGATTTCACAATTGGAGCTTCACGAAATCTCCAATTTCAAGTATGAAAGGCAACCATTGAACCAATTTCAAAATGGGGAGCCGGAATGGTAGAGGAGGACGGGAGAAGCCGAGGAAGGGAAGAGTAACTGCTAAAGGAAAGTTACGAAAGTGAAGGAAATTTAGAGAGTGGGCTTACGGATAATGACTTTTTTGCCCTGATGATCATGTCTATTAGTCTCAAAAGAATGGACAATTAAGGAAATTTAAATAATAAGGACACCTGTCGGTACCAGAATGAGCCTGAATGTAACACCAAAAAGGGTGTTACACCAAACCATGTTTTGACTTTATATATAGTATAGATAAAAAAAAATGATATTCTGCCTTTATCTATTGTATAGATAAATAAATATAGGATCAAGATCCTCTGCTGTACAGCAGAGGTGCTGTACAGCATTTAGCGACAAAAGATTATCATTCAAAGTGTTTTGTTCCAGTTACTGAAATTTATAGTGGTGATTTTTTGTCGTTAAAAATATTTAGCGATATTTTGTGGGCACAGCACTTCTGCTGTACAGCAGAGGATCTTGATCCATAAATATAGTATAGACTAATAATAGTTCTTTCCGTAGTTTTATCTTAAGGTAAATTGAGATTGAGACAAGAAAATAAAATATTGCTGCAAAGAAGAATAAAAAAAATGTTATATAAAAGGGTGTTCTTTTTTATAACACGAAAATTGAGGTTTTGGTTTTTATATTGTGTGATAAATATAATTGACTAGCAATAGCCATTCCACGATTTTACCTTCACATTTATGATATGATACTTCATATTATTAATAAATAAATAAATAAATTTTGCAAACCGGCGAGTTATACCTTGGAACGGGAGAACAAGATGCCGCTGTGGTGAGGAGTGACATCAACTCTTCTCCTGTAGAATGCCCGCGTGTCCCGCCATCTGATACGTGTGAAACACCCACAACCCAGATGAAATTGCTGGAAGCATACGTGTGAAACGCAGAGAGCTCAACCCAAATTTGCTCTTCGTCTCTATGCCCAGTTTTGTCGGCAAGCAATGTATTTATGCCTCCTACTCACAAACCACCGCATGCATAAAATGATGCTCAACGTCCTCAAACTTGTTCGAGCACAGCCACCGTCGTCCACCAACCCTCTCTTCCCGTCATCTCTCCCTTACCATATCGGCCGCAAAACTTCCGGGGTTAGATTCCAGCAGGCAGGTGCAGGTGAAGGTTCAGGTTCAGGTGCTGATTTCTTGGGCACGGAGAACGTGGAAAAGATGGACATCACTGGTCAGGAGCATAAACCTCACACCGGGTTCGTATTTCTTTGCTTCTACCCCTTCTCTTGTATATGTTTGTCCATTTCTTTGGATTCCTGTACTAGAATTGCAGTTTCTGTTTGTGTTTTGCTTGTATCACCTGTGCTGGTTACTACTAGATTTGTACTTGAATTAATATACGTGGCGATGAACTTGTTGCACCAAAAGCAGTGGTCCTCTACGCTCCGTCTCGTTGCCATCTTCGTTTTCATTTTCTTGTTCTGGCAATTTTGTTTATGTTCATCATTTCCAGGTTCTGATTTGCTAAATATCAATCTCAAACACTATTTTCCAACTTTTTTCAAACATATTATTGAAATTCACGTCTCTCATTTTTCACTCCCGTTAGGATCGCGGGCCAATTTTTAGGAGTTTGAGCTCATTCTTGTGCCCGTAGGGAGTGGGAAATATCACCGCCAAGAATAAAAAAAACTCACCAACACTAATCCACCACAATTAGCAAGAGTTATCGAGAGAGAAAAACAATCACGGGGCTAATCTACATCAAGTTGTAGACTTCGTTTTTAACCTGGCTGAAGTAATCAGATATCCGAAGAAAACTGCTACTGTTAGCGTAAGCGTAGTGCACAAAGAAACTCACTGTGAGAGGATAAAGGAAGACTTCCAATCAGTCCTCCACTTTACTCAAAGAACATCTTTAGTTGCACGAAAGATTCACGGCCGAAAAGCCCTGTGTTCTTCTCTTGTTGGTGGGTCAGAATTTTCTTCCCACTTTGGCTAATTACATGGCTAGCCTTATCAAGGCGCTCGGCCGCCACAAAGGCCATCTGAATGGGCTGCCAAGCCCACTAAGGCATTCGAACTGCTCTTTATATCAATTCGCCAGTTACTACATCGTCCAAATTTGGCTGCCATCCAACCTCTTTTTTTTTTAAATTGTCTTGCTCAATATTAATCAGCAACAAACATTGAGTATATTAAGATAAATGAGGTATAATGATAATGTTTATAAGTCAAAATATTTAGCGAGAAAATACTTTGGCATGCAATATGTCTTGTAACACCTTTTTTCCTGTGTAAGAAAGGTATCAGTAATCAGTCGGTAAGCTGATTACCGGCTATCTTATGCTAAATTATTGATTTCTACATTGTATGCTAACTTTGACTCTAATGGCGTAGTTAGGGACATAATGTCCAAGACCTATGGTGAAGGTTATGCGACACGGTGCGATGATGATGGATTTGGAGGGATATATGGAGGAAGCGATCCTCTACCCAAAGATGACAAGGTTAAGACGGTCAATGTGAAGTCTCCCGGTAATATTTCTCTGGGTAATATTTGCTTTCTCGCACTCGCTAAAGATTTAACCACTTGTTATTAGTGTCAATTGCAAACCTAGTATTGAGTTCTTAATAAAACCCAATTTAGAGGTGTGCTTTAATGTTTGTTGTCGCTAATTGCTAATTGTGAATGTTTTGGTATGATTGACCCACCTGGACGTTTGATATGCTTTAGTACGATTGACGACTTAACTGGGGTGTGATTAGCAGCAGTTGTGTACATGCACACCCTGCCTCCAAAATAATCCCAACACAGCCACAACCTCCGAATATTCGAGGGGAAGAAATCTGTGCTGTGCGTACAGTAACATGTATGACGTGCATAACCCGAATCTCCAGATAACTGTGTGTACAGTAATGTCTTTGACGTGCATGACCTAAATCTGCAGCTACTTAAGTATTGATACCGATAGATGCTGCAAACATTGCGGGGATCGCGATCGGTGAGAAGAAGTGGAACATGTGTACTTCACTTCCAGTACGTTAAGTTGGTGCTCACTTCTGCAGAAGTAAAAAGTGTAGTCCAGCACACCCACCACAGAACGGATATTATTAGCTTCTAGCCCCGAAATCTTTTTCTTCTATCTTCTAGCAAAAATATGTAGGGCATCTACCCTTGAAATAGTGAACTAGCTCACTAGATATTCACGATGTTTGCACTACTCATGTGATGGGATGAAATTATTCGTCGATTTTCGAGTGGCAATACCGTTTCCCAAACTGGGTGAGGTGCCTAAGGCAACACCTTTGCTCTTCAGTTCCAAATGAGGCTTCTATACGATATGTTTCTAGCCATACTAGCCGTCTCCCTCCCCATTCATCTGTAACTATACACAACTCCTTCTCTCCTAGTTCTCTCACCATTTCCAATATTTAAACTCTTCTCTCTTTCTGGAATCCACCCATTAATTTACAATATTATCTATTGTGATTTTTTGACTTTATGTAAATCAAAGCTCTTATGCCTGTGCCCCAAACGTGGTAACAGTATATAAATAACACAGCAGATGCTTCAAAAGTACCTTTAGAGGATGAAATACGATTTTTTAACAGTATATAAATAACACAGCAGATGCTTCAAAAGTACCTTTAGAGGATGAAATACGATTAAAGCATGGTTATTGATATAAGCGTAGCCCCACCTTGGCCATGGTATCGTAGAGCCTATACTTAAGCAAGTGGCTTTGAATTATATCTTAATTAGATAAAGAGTTGTCTGCATGAAAATAGTTGCTGTATAAACTTGCGTCAACAATTTGCACGATTGGATAACTGGGAGTATGATTTGGTCCAAGGGGAGTCTCTGCACCTAAAAGTCTAGTCATCAGCTTTAGAAACCAAGTTTGTCTGCATGAAATCAGTTGCGCATCGGCTACCTGGTCTACGATTAGATAAGTGGAAGTAGAATTTGGTTTAAGGTGTGTCTTTGCACCTAAAAATCAAGTCATCAGCTTTAGGCACCAACCTAGTTGATACACGGATCCATTTCAAGAATTCTATACTTATTGCCTTGTGTACTGTAAATCCTAATTTTCTGATGTATTCATGAATGAAGAGTACCAAGAGGAGCATGACGATGTGAAAATGAAGGAGAAAGCGCGACACCAGCCTCACGCTTCGGCGTAGTTGTAATATGTCGGAGCTGTGATAAAGCCGGTTTTCTAGAGGCAAAACATTTCAGCAAAGTTCCTTCTCTTTTTACTATGTCTAGCTAGCTTTCGGATCAAGTTGGACCAGTGACTTTCTGCTGTTTTTTCGGTGTACAATATGGAGCCTCTTAATGGTTTTGTATAGTAGAGATGTTGGTTTGTCCTCCTTATCTACATACATGGAATGTACTTCTTATTTCTTAGTGCGCGCGTACATTCAAAAGGATCCATTGAGCAAGCGCATATCTTCTTGTGAAGTTAAATTATGGAGACCTAACTGGCCGCAACGATGAGTCGGCATGAGGTGAGCGCAACGCATCTTGTGGTTGCAAATTTTATCAGTTTGTCCTCGTGCTCGGATAAGTAGTGCTCCATTCTTCAGCGGGACATCCCTCTATAGATTGAATCCTACTGGCAATTTCCAGAATGTGCGCAAGCGCAGTAGACGATTAGGAATTCAACTAAAATTCTGAAGGGCTTAGGATCGATTTAAACGTAGCAAAGAGTTGGACGTGAACGATGAATCTTTGTAGCCCATGTGGATGCTCTTCACTTGGGTTCGTGTGGCGGCTTCAACTCTTGGTTTCCGGTTTTATCGTCGTTTTTGAACTCCCAGAATTTTCGGCATCTTCGGCATCCCGTGACGCGTAGGGGCAGGCTTACCCTTTTCTTTTGTTTCCTTCTTCCTCTATTTAACTTGGGGGTGTAACATGTTTTGTTGGGTTGGGTGAACATGTTTTAATTGAATGCGTTGGGGTGATTCAGGGTTTCTGCCCAATGTTTCTGTTGTGTCAAGGTAGCCCAGTTTCCCGTGCGTCTGTTGGGATAAGGGTCAGTGGTCGGAAGATGTGAAAAGGTGGCGTCTGTGGGGCCGGAGTATGCAGAGAGATCGAGGATAAGTTGTAGCTGTATGGACATGTGTCTGGAGTAGGATTTGTGCCTAATAGTGAGGTGGTGTAGTTTTGAGTGCTAATTTTTGTTTCAGTCTTATCCTGTTTTCAACCTATAGTTATATATGTTTTAGTTTATTTTAGTTGGTTATTGTATATCTAGGAGAAAAAATTGTCTTATTTGTTTAGGGTTTCATGTATTTTTATTTTATTCTTAAGTTTATTTTGATGCTGTTAACTTATTTATTCGTATAATTCTTATCGGATGGGGATGAGGATGTCGGTCGGTCGGTCTTTTACCTGTCCATTCAGGCATGTTTTTTGTGATTCGCTAATTTTGGTATATGTTTTTACTGTTGAATTAAGAAAAAGGAAAAGAATATGAATGGGACCAAACAAACGGAGGGTATATTTGTTGTAAATTTTGACACACGAAATTAAAATTAAAGTTGTGTTTTTTTTGTTGTTGGTGGGAGTGTACTGAGAGTTTCATTAGAGATTAGAAATTGTTGAAGAAACAAGAAGATTCTTCTTTTGTTGTTAGCCTATCCAATATATAAATGACACATCAATTGCTATGGTTCATCTAGAAAAGAACCCTGAATCTTGGACTGGAATTATGGAAGTGAAGATTCATTTCTTGTTATTCAATGGACTTATTGGATCCTTACCAATACATGTGAGGATTGGACGTTGGGGGGACTTTGGCCGTTGGGAGTCTTTAGAAAGTTCTTTTTATGAGATTTTTGAGATAAGGATCTTAATGAAACTAAAAAAAAGGATAACGGTCAAGCAGCAAGCAGAAGTTACGTGTTTTCCGAAATTTCGTTATGGATTCTATCCATAAATGTTCTCATCTAATCCACAACTCGTACTTGATTCGGTATCATTTTATTAGTGTTGAGAGAATACCCCCAAATGGATTTTACTTTACTCTTTCTATTTCCGACACATTCGAAACTTATGATTGGTAGTAAAGTACTGATTTTTCCGTTAGGCTAAATGGACTATTCTCCCTCTGGGATAGGAGATTCTCGTGGATTTCTGCCATTTTGACAGATCCATGTCTCCCCTCTAAAATATTATTAAGCCTCTCGGCTTGTCCTCTTACTTCTATAGCCTTGCAATCAAGAAGAAGGGAAATCTCTAAGTAATCTTGAGACTTAATTCTATCTTCATAGATTTCTCGAGAAGAGAAGTTTTGTTATAGCATCTGTAACTGCTTCAAGTTTAGGTGGACAACTGGGCAAATAGGCATCTATAGGAATTAATTTGTCAATTCTCCGAGTAGTACTATAAGAATTAGAATCGGTATTGAATCTTGTCCGCCACCCCCCTTCCTTCCCCTTACATGCTCCCATAGCAATAACATGTTTTGGCTTAGGCATTTGCTCATATAATTTCATTAGCGAAGGAGCCAATTTCATTGTTACTGTTACGGCTGTTAAAATGAGGCTGTTAAAATGAGGTCCGCTTGTCTCGAACGCGAACTTAATTGTGCATCGAACTCGACAATGGAAATATTTGAGTTGTTAAATCCTTTATTTTTTATTTTAAATCTTCTATATCTAGTTGAGTATGTATGTATCTATCTCAAATATATGCAATAGAATCCTTGTATTCGGCTGAAATCTTTTTAGTAAAAGATTGAGCAGAGTTTAATTGTAATTCAGTTAAGAGAACAAACGGTAATTACTGAATTACAAAGTAGGGATGAATCTTTCATTTCAATTAAATGTGTAAAAGATTCTAGCCGCACTTAAAAGCCGAGTATTCTACCATTGGGTAGCAACCCGAATGGAATAAAAGGTTAGGAAGATATAAACCAAATCAAAATAAGTAATTAGATGAAACAATTAAGAAAAGAAAGTAAACAATTTAAATAAAAAACAAATGTGATTCGTAACATAAAATGAATAGAGCAGAATCAAATACAAGAACTTGTCTCATAAAATAAAAAAGATAAAAAAAGAACAGCTTACTTTCAAAATTTATGTAGTCCATGTTTTATGTTACTCACATTTGTTCAAACAAAAAAGACTTAGACGAAACTGTCATGAAACAAATTCTTAGTCGATTAATGGATGAGCTCAAAATGGCGTATGCGTCACAGATTATGGTTCAAGTAGAGTCTCTGGGTTTCTTCCAGAATGAGCTAGAAATTCAAGCTATAATTGATCTATTTTCTATTGAAAAGCTGGGACTTTGCGTCCATTCATTTCTTTTTTTTAACCGCTGAACATGCGTCCATTCATTTCTTTTTCTGTGATACACCTTGACCGCTGAACATGCGTCCATTCATTTCTTTTTTTTTTTCTTCCTATTATTATTGTGATAATTATACATGTAAAGCTTTCTTCTTTCGCATTTATTTGACTTTCCTCTATTGATAGACTGTCAGGCGGTTTTTTATAACCTTGTTGTACCATTGAAAAAGGTTTTATGATCTTGTTCAAATAATGTAAGTTGAACTAAAGCATTAGTAGTATATTTATCGTTAATTAAATTAGTAAAATACTTTTGTCTTAAAAAGACATGTCAAGATACTTGTTTTTTCTTATATTTGTAGTTATATCAAAGTAATTCTCTAATAGTATAAAACAATTTCCTTGTCAGGGACAAAGTTGGTGCAATCAACTGTTTAATACCTAATAAATCTTTAAACCTTTCACAATGAGTTTTTTTTTAATTTTTGATAAACAAGAGAATTGCATAAATAATAAGCGTTTACAGAGATAGTCATTACGGCAAAGATAAAGTAGCTTCACAATGCTAGACGTCATGAGGCACACATAAACAGAAAAAGTAAAGACATCAATAGATACAAGTGACACTAATTGTAGTAAGTTCTTGCAAAAGCGTAGAATCACAAAAGATGAAGGAGAGAGAGAGATCTCATTGAAGTACTGTCTCATGCACCCAGTCTTGATGTACGGGAATATGGGCATAACACGCAAAAGCTGCTAAAGATCTGACCTATTTTAGATGCAAGTTTGTAGCGCTGTCAATGCTGCAATAATGAAGATTAGCTATTATATAACAGGTATCACATAGAATTGTTGCCACTTGAGCTGGTTTATCTTTAGTGTCTGTCATCTGAGATAGGAGTAGCTTTGAATCAGTAAGAAGTTTAATATGAAATAATTTCCTATGCTTCGCCCATTTTACCACAGTTAGAACACCCTTAGCCAGTGCTGTTGTTTGATTAGAGGCTGTAGTGGAGATTGCAGAAGATCCACACCGCTTATGAAGATGATTTAAGCACGCAATTCCTATCCCTACTTTCAAGGGTTTTGGGTTAAAGCAGATAGCCATGTACAGTAAGATAGGATCTTTCCGTCGGCAGCTGCATGACATGTTGCTGCTTTGTAGTTCAAAGGGAATAGGAAGTTTTTGAAGGATAGGTTGAGCCATTTCAGCTGAGTGATTGGTGAATTTGTTGTACGTTAAGTTGACATTGATGTGTAGGTCTTGTATGCTGTGAGTAACAACAAGGGGCTTAAACTCAGTTTGGCGGAAGATTTGATGATTTCGATGTGTCCAGATACCCCAGAGGGTTGAAATGATAGACTGAGTTTTGTTCATATATGAGCTTTTATGATATGTGTGCTCAAGCCATGCTATGAGCCACTCCCGAAAGGGGCACCAGATAGTATTTGATTTGATACCTGCGGGTCCTCCAAACCATATAGGTTGAACTTTTGGGCATGATAAGAAAAGATGATCTATAGTTTTCGGTGCATTGAGACATAGGGGGCAAGAATTTGATGTGGTAATATTGAAGCGTTGGAGCGTCGACTGTAGAGGTAACCTATCCCATAAGATTTGCCAAACGAGAAACTTCATTTTGTGAGGCACTGGGAGAGACCAAACTACCTTCCAGAATTTGGTTTCCGAAGAAGGGAGAGTTGCTAGTTGCCCCACACTACATAAGTGGGTTGTGTTTTGCCTGAAGATCAAGGACTATGCTGTTTTGACTGAGAAAGTCCCCGAAGATGTGTAATTCCATAGCTGTTGATCTTCAATAAGATGCGGAGAGATGTGTATGGCAGAGATTTTTTTTACAAGCTCATGGCTGAACAATTGGTTGAGGAGGTTTCTATCCTATTCACCATTTTTTATGAAGTTGTTGACAGTACCCGAAGATATAGAGGAGTCAGAACCTATGTAAGTAGGTCTGATATCACGATTTGGAATCCAATTATCCTGCCATATTGATATTTGTGAACATGTACCAACTTGCCAGCGTAAACCACTTTGAAGGACTTTTCTGCCAGCAAGAATGCTCCTCCATGCCCATGTGAAGTTACCTTTGTCAGAACTAGATAAAAAATTTGTTCGAGTACAGTACTTTCCTAGCATTACTCGAGCAAGAAGACTATCAGGTTCCATCCATAATCTCCAACTGGTTTTGGCCAATAGAGCTAGGTTAAAGATATTTGTATCTTTAAATCTAGCCCCCCCTTGAATCTTAGGAACGCATACCGTGTGCCTGTTAAGCCAATGATTCCTTTCTTGTTCTCATCTTCTGACTACCAAAATCTACCAAGGATCGCATTGATAGCAGTACAAACATATTTAGGGAAGAGAGTTACCTGAATGTGGTATGTGAGAAGTGAAGATAGAACAGAGTTAATGAGGGTAGCTCGCCTAGCTTTGTTGAGTAGACATCCTTTCTAGCCTGCACATCGGCTTTGGACCTTCCCGATGAGCTGTCGAAAGAACATTTTTCGGTTGCTGACAATGTCTAAAGTACTTCCAAGGTATTTTCCAAAAGTATTTGACGTTGGAAGGCCCAGACTTTGTGCGAATATGAATGCTTCCTCACTTGAGGCATTAGAGCTAAGTGTAAGCGAGGATTTACTAAGGTTGATTTGTTGTCCAAATCTTTACTATACTGTTGAGGGATGAAATCCAGATGCTGACAGGATGTAAGATTAAATTTGGTAAACAACATAGCATCATCTGCAAAAAAAAAAAGATGATTTATTGATGGGCTACAGATATCAGCTTTGAGACCAGGAATTAGGCCAGATCCCTGAACCTTTTTTAGGGATGCAGATAAAACTTCGGCACATCGAATGAATAATATGGCGAGAAAGGGTCTCCTTGCCGCAGTCCACATGAAGGTTGAAATCTTTTGGATGGTGAACCATTTAGTAAGATCTCATAGGTTACACTAGTAACACAAACTATGATCATCTAAATAAACTGGGGCAGGAATTTTATTTGGTGCAGGACTGCTTCCTGAACTTCCAATTCACCCAATTCAAAGCCTTACTCATGTCCAGTTTGATGGCTTCTAGAATTTGTTTATTGCTTTCGGAGGTCCGAATTTTGTTGGTGAGTTCTTGAGCAATAAAAACATTATCACATATATGTCTTCCACTTACAAAGGCATTTTGTTGATCACAGATGAGATGAGCTAGTAAAGATTTGATGCAGTTTGCCAAGGTCTTGGCTATTATTTTGTAAACAGTGTTACAAAGAGAGATTGGTCGGAGATCAATCGGAGTTAAGGTGGCCGCACATTTAGGAATGAGCACAATGTAGGATTTATTGATGACATTTAGAATGTACCCAGAATGTAGAAAGCATAGAACCATTGAGGTAATTGGTCAGTCAAGAAAAGCCCAGCATGTTGATATAGAGGGTTGGAATACCCATCCAGTCCAGGATCTTTAACAGGATTGATTTCAAAGAAAGCTTGCTAAATCTCAAGGCTAGTGAAGGGTCTATTTAACCAATCAGTCTGATGAGGAAGGAAGGATGTTGATAAATCAAGCACCCCTTGTAAATCAGAGTTATTAGCATCAGGATTAGGAGAAATAATGGTTGACATATGAAAGAAGCTAGTATTCTTGTCTACGAGTTGAAGCCAACATATTGTTGATTTTTGAGCCCAGAAAGATTCTTCATAGTCAAGCAACCAGTCCAGAGTTACTCTTAGGTTTTGTTCCATCATCTGTGTATCTGGGTTGGGTAGTTGACTTTGGAAATGGAGAAGCTTGCTTTTTGTGTCATCAATTTGAACCCCTAGATTTCTGAATCTTTGCTTATTCCACACCTTCAAAAAATTCATCATTTGTCTCTCCAAAAGTAAGTTTGTAAAGTGGGGAGCCATCACATGCCATTGACCAGGCCTCTTGAATTATATGCTTACATTGGGGGTATTTAAGCCACATAGCTTCGAAGCGCTATGGGCGAAAGAGGAATTTTTGAGGTGGCGATGTATCAAGTAAAAACGGTGCATGGTCAGAGGACTGAATACCCAGGTTCTTGAGAAGTGCATTTCAGAATAATGATAACCAAGGGCCTTGGGCAACACAACGATCTAATCTTTCATACGTGCAAGCTGCACTATCTCTATTATTGGTCCAAGTAAAAGGAGGACCCACCCAAAGAATATCCATCAAGTGGTTAAGATTTAGGAAATCTAATAGAAGATTGTGTCCGGGGATACAGGCAAAATTCTCGCAAGATTTGTCTGAATAAGTCAAAACCTGGTTGAAGTCCCCGATGAGCATTAAGGGAGTAACAACTGCTGAAAGGATATCTAAAAGACGTTGCCACGTGCACTTCTTTTGGATAGGTTGGGATGTCCATAAATAAATCCGGTAGTCCAAAGAACCCCGAATGGGTTGCTAAAAGTGACTAGAATGAGGTTTTTATCCTGGTACACCAAAGAGCCAGTAATTTATTCTGTCCTGCCAATCCAAAGGCCACCTTTTGTTCCCAGAATTCCAGAGGTTCAATTCTATTTGCAGTGGTAAACCCCAACTTTTGAAATTTAGCAGATATAGTTGAAACATTCAGCTCGGTTTCTTAAAGATATATACATTGAGGCCTATTGGCGCGGGTCAATTTGAGGGCTACTCAAACTGCGTCGGCTTGACCGAGCCCACAACAGTTCCAGCTGATGAGTTTCATTGACGGCGAAGGGGTTGCAAAGGGGCAAGACCCAAAATCCTACATAAAGCTAGATTCATAAATGAAGAGTGATCCCTGAAGAAGGGATTGTCATGGATGCCAAGGCTTCGCTTCTTGGAATTACAGATGCCCATAAGTCTAGGAGGAAGAAGTAATATGAGGCATGCTGAAAGTATGAGTTGTAGCTAATTTCCTTTTTTTCAGTTGGGTTTGGTAGGGGGAGAATTGAACGGTTTAGAAAGTGAGTCCAGAGTAGTGTCCAAGGTCAAGGTTTTCAGTCTTTTAGAAAAGTGAAGGTTAAAGTGTACTTATAATACAGTCCAGTTAAGTTTTCATTTTTTCAAGGTTTTATGCGTCCAAGTATAGGCAGAAAAGTTGAGTCTATCTAGCAGGCAAGAGCATAGATAAGAGTAATTGACAATGCAAGATGCGGGGGGAGGGTCACCTAGCGGGCTTGGAGGATTTTCCAGGATGAGTTGCTTAAATTTTTTCCTCCGTTATTCATCTTCCTCTTCATTGATTGTATTTGCATGTTTTTTTCCATGCTTGTGTCGCTATGTAGCACTTCCTGGGCAGCCATTGTGAGTAAGAGTTCAGCTGTTGAATCTTCCATTTGATCTGTGTCTTCACTTGAGATTTCAAATTCCGATGCAGTAAATATTTTCCCTTGAAAATGACTAAGTTGCTTTGTAGAGTGCCCCCCCCCCCCCCCCCAAGAACTGCTTGCCAATAAAGATCACTTTCCATAAAATGAGGCATAAGGGGTTGGGATGAGTAGACTGGTTCAGCTGAGGAAGAGAGATTTAGCACCAAGTCTCTTGGCTTCGCGAGATATTCTGAGACAGGGCTTAGGGTGACGGATCAAAAGATGGCACTGGTTTTGGTGCTGAATGATTTTAGAAAATTTCTGGGAGCAAGTCGTTGGGGGTAATGAAGAGGTGGTTGTGGAGTTGTGTGGATTTACAGGCTGGCAAGATGTAGAGAAGGGAAGGGTTATGCCGTGATTGGCAAGATTTCATGGGTTATTTCGGTAGAGAGTTGTTGTGAGGACAGATTAATTTGGGCTTGAGAGTTGGGATTGGGCCATGGAGGGTGTTGGGCATTTTGGTTTGATATGGGCCAAGAAGAAGTATAAAGATGGTGGTTAATTGGATGGGCTAGAAGAGATAGTCCAAAATCATATAACCCCAACATAAATTTAGCTAGATTTATTGGGGGCCTCGGGGAGTAATGTGGATTAGGGATTGGGCCAGCCCAAGGGATAAGGGTTTGGGCCTGATTTTCTTCATTTGGAGCCATGAGATCTAAGGCTAGGGAGGAGCCCACGTCATGTCGATAAGAGAGAGGGTTTGCCAATGGATTTGCTGGAGATTTAGGATCATATATGGGAGAGATCTAGGTGCAGGTGGCTAAGAGCAGATCAACACTAACTAGTTCATTGGCAATCATTGTTTGGATGGAATTGTCAGGGGGAAGGTGATTTCCCAGATCTATGTTAGGGATGTTGGCCGGCAAAATTAAGGAAGCTGACGTGTCCATCTGCGAGCCTTGACTTCCTTTCACCACCGTGTTGCCGTCGATATCATCTTCCGATGAGTTATTGCCATTTACTATTTGCAGAATTGTTTCATCAGTTGGTATAGTGTCAAAATCCTCCGGCAAAGTTCCGATTGACGTGTAGCTTGAAGTTTCTGACATAACCAAAGCACCAGTGCCATCACCCATGTTTGGTTGTTGAGCTTGATGTTCAAATAAGATTGGATTAAGAGGAATTGTATCTTGGTTAACGGGGCCAACTGGAATCGGTTCCTGTGTTGCTTCTTCGTGTGCATACAGTATGTCATCATTTAATTGCACATTCATATTATGTGGAAGTTCTATGTCGTCATCAAGGATACCGATATCAATGGGAAATGGGACATTTTCTAGTTGTGGTTGTTACATCATGTTTTCATCTAGGTTGAAGGGGTTCACTAAAGGTTCAACGTTATTTAGTACAGGGGAGGTGGGGGCTATTATGGAGGTTTCATCGTCACTAGAATCCGTCTGTGGACCTGGCGAGAAAGCATCGCACATGTAAGTTAACACCAGTCCAGGGCCGTTCTGTGAGATAATTACATGAGAGTAGCGATTCTAGTCAGATATTGGAAAAGCTCTTAGAGTTTTGGCAACACATGGGGTATCCATCAAGAATGAAGGTTTCATACAGATTAGGACAAGGAATATGGTTAGTACATCGCACTAATGATTCAATGATGTCAAGAAGAAAGGTATTGCAATTGGTGTTTTCATGGCCTATATGGCCGCATCAAAAGCATGCCATAAAAATTCGTTTATACGTACATCGAAGAATCTGGACTCCCATGTTATCTAATAGCTGTATGAAGATGGCCAGAAGAAGAGGGGCCTCAAGGAGCACTCGAATTTTTATGCAAAAATAGTCACGATGGGTTGTTCGGCTTCCTGACCAATATATCTCGAGGAGAAGTCCTGCTGCCAGTCCTATTTTTTTTGCCAGGGAGTAATGGAAGCAATCACTTGGGATATTTGTTACCTGCATCCACAGGTCAACCGTTTTGAACTTGACGGTACGGTAGACATCATGGGGGAACCATTCATGAAGGACTAAAAATGCACCAATAAAATTCCAGGGTCCGTTGGCGAGCATCATACGAGCATCCGAGACAACCACGAAGTGAAAGAGAAACAAATTTGGCACCTTTGTTACTTGCACTGGCCCCTGGAAAGCCTAAAAGGAGTCTACTCTGCTTTGGATTTGGGCTTGGGAAAAGACAAGGGAGTCTTGGAATTTGTCGAGTAGGACAAATTCTTTACCAATTCTTTCATTTTGTACTTGTTGTTCATTTAGGGGAAGTATGTAGGTGCGCATGTGTAGAGTGTTGTCTTCATGCACATTGCCATTTCAAAGGTAGGGATCCTCCATGATTGGAAAGCGTGGACAATTGCTGAGTTGTACTTTGTTGAAGGCTAAAGTTTGGTCAGAACGTGGTGGGATCGATAGAGATTATATTGCCATAAAGAGAAATGTGCTAAAATGGGTTGTAAGGTTGAAAGGGACAGAAGAAGATTGTGGAAATATGGTAGAGAGTAGAGGGAATGTTTGGTTAGTAGGGATCACAGAGGACATAAAGAAGAGAGATACGGTTCAGGGGAAAAGGTAGTCAAGGAGGGAGTTATTTCAGGAGGTTTGAAAGAAAAATTTTGGGCAGTGGAGTGAAATCAGGTTTCACAATGAGTTGAATGTTGCAAACGTTACTTTCTCAGTCATCCAATTTTTTTTATTTATTCTCCTTTATCTCTTTTGAGTAAATTCTCGATTCTTTGAATCCACCGTCTCATGCTACTTTCCCAATTTCAGGGTTTATTCCTAGACACTAAAGTTGTCACCAATTTAAGCCATTCTTCAAGAGGACATAATCCATCGGAGAATATTTTTTCCAAACATAATATGCTTACAAGTTAAAAGCCTTTCTTAGAGTTGGGGGAACTGTCAAAATCTTGATAGCGATCACAGTTCTAAATACAGTACCAAAAAACTTACGATCTTGTATAAAAGTGAAGTGGTATGTATTGGTACCCGTACCGTCTCGGTACCATCTCAAGTTTTACATTAAAAATATACATGTAACACTCATTCATTAATGAGACTAAAATTGTAGACAGATCAAATTGTGGGTAGTCTAATTGAGTTGTTTTTTCTAGAATAAGCTATTCGGTATTTGTTAATGACATCAAGAACAAATAACTTATTCAATTCACTGAATTGAGTTATCACCCTTTTTAACTATCTCATTAGTGGATATTTATAAAAGAATAAGATGTTTATTCAATATCAAGATGTTGAAGTGTATTAGTATAGGTGAAGCTATACATCACATAAATGAAAGAACGTGATGAAAAGTCAGAGAAAAAGTAAAAACATACTGAAAACTCCAATGAAGAAGAGAGTCAAGAATACCAGGAAATATTTTACAAATTATGATAAAAATGAAGAGGTTATATAGGTTTTTGAACGATATAATGACACCTATGATTTTTACATATTTAATCTTTTTATGATCAATTTTCTAAGTTACCCAACAAACTTTGTAACTTTTATAGTTTTTAGTAAAGAGTACAAAACATAGTATCTCGCCCTGTATCATATGTATCGGCCAATACCATTGATATAGAGTGATTTTTTGTCTGGTACAAAATGTAAAAGATTACCACACCTGTAAAAAGGCAAAAGTGATAAGTATCGATCGATATCTTCAGTACCGGTACGGTATCGAAAACTATGATAGCAATTAGTATACGCTTATAAGGTAAGCCTTCCTTCTCATTTCGTTTTTTCTTCCTCATTTTCTGGTCAAATCTCCAAGAAGTTCTTTCGTTTCCTTTTTGGAGAATAATAGAAATATACAAATAAAAAACAACGAGCAGTCAAGTTATACCCATCCTATAAAAGGTAAGAAAATAAAAATGCACTTGCACAGATGACATCTTAATCCGATGAGCATCACAATATAAAATTAGCCTAAAAAACATTTAAAACTAAATGACACTGAATAAAAGTCGGCTAGCCTGTAAACATTAATTAAATGAACCAACAACAAGAAAACAATTTTGTTTCTCTCTTTTTCCTTTTTCATTTCCTTTCTCTGTGAATGGACCAGAACAACGTAACTTGATAGATATGCGATATGTCAAGCAATACACACCTAAGCTCCACCTATTAGCAAACACCTCCTTACAACATTAACGCCCGTCCAGCTGTGACTTAAGCCCCAAGACCACCACACGCCGCAACGCCCACGTTCCTCACCGCCCGTTAGTGACACTGACGGCGCGGGAAGCGTCAATCACCCACAGTCCACCACCTGCACCAATCGCTAAAGGCCACCATCTACTGGCCAATTCCCCTTCTTTCTACCACCACAAAAAAAATCGATCACCTCATCAATCCCAAAGCTCCACCACCGCATTGCCGCTGGCAATACAAGCCCAACAGACAGAGCCTTTCACAACCATCCATCGGCCCAGTGAGACCCATAACCACCAATTCAGATCCATCCAAACTTCCTGTAAAAAAAAGTTGGGAGGGGGATCAACTAGGGGGAGGGGAAAGACAACTGTAGAAGAGAGAAAAAAAACTTTTTGAACAGTTTCACCACCATCCTCGGCCATAGACGAAAAACACCCAACATGCCTTTTTCGGCAGCCACGCACGCCCTTGTCAGTGATCCAGCATACCCTCAACAACTCACGCACATCCATAGACACAACGGTTCATGACCCATCAACAGCACTTCGCGATCAACCTCCGGCAACCAGTGGCGGAACCAAAATTTTACTCCAGGGGGTGTTAAAAATATATTGAAGTCGCTAATTTTTTGTAAGTAAAATAGTATTTTTTTTTGGTCGAACAGAAACTTCATTAACTAGACCACAAAAGTACAACCTAAAAGAGTACAAACGAATGTTTGGCCCTGGAAACAGAGTACCAAAAGTACAACAAAACGAACGTAAGTAAAATACTCCCTATGTCCCTTAAAGACAGATACATTTGACTTTGCACGTATATTAAGGATTTAGATTATATATTGTGTGTCTTTCCCATTTTACGCTTTAGAGAGAAGGGGAAAGAGAGTGGGCCATGAGAGAGAAAATTGTTGATAGAGTGTTAAATGTAGAGAGAGAAATAGAATAAGAAAGTGTAAAGTGGTGGGCCATGAGAGAGAAAATAAGTTGATAGAGAATTAAATGTGGTGAAAGAAGTAGAATAAAAAGTATAAAAATTGTAAATATGTAAAAATACCAACAGAATCTTTCCTAATTTGGAAGTGATCAATTTTTGTGGGACAGCCCAAAAAGGAAATATAATGAGTTTTTTAGGGACGGAGGGAGTAGTACACAAAAACCAACGTAAGTAAAATAGTACACAAAAACAGAGTTCACTTTTTGATAATACAAAAAAAATACTAAAAAATATCCAAAAAATCTTCTTAAGTTTCATGAGAACCACTAAAGACTCCTTCATAAATCTTCTAAATTTCATTAACCCTGATTCTAAAGCATCTTCTAAATTTCATGAACCCTGATTCTAAAGCATTTTCTAAATTTCATAAACCCTCATTTTAAGAAGTTCATATACTTATATATATAAAAAAATGAACCATTTATAATCTGAACCATCACTCTTTTGCGTCTGAAAAGTTGAGAGCAATAAAAAGTCTAATTAAGGAACATGCATTCCTGATTAATATGTAGAATACCTAACATTTGATCATATCGTGGGTAGAATAAATATCTATTCCTTGTAATATACTAATGAAAAGAAGATAGTGAGGAAGAAATTAAAATAATGGAACAAGAAAAGCCAAGAAATCACAATTCATGGGCTCTTACGTTCATAATGCATAGATCAACAATGAGAATTCAATCTTCTCCAGCTCTTTCTGCAGCAACTTCTCCTCCACCACAACCTGCTGCCCATCCTACTTCTTGTCCTGACATGAGCATTGCGTCCCCTGAGGACCGATTGTAGAACCAATCATGCACATCGCACATTAGATCGACCAACAATCAATCCACAAAAATTGACTGGTTTCCTCTAAACTTCCATTGCCCGAATCACCTTCTTCTGACCCAATCAACCGTGTCTATGTTAACCATTAATTCCAATCCACCGAAGAAGTTAAAGTAAACTAAGTAATTTTGCCGCAAAGAGATTTAACCAGAATCTCGTCTGAAACCACCAGCAACCTCGGTCACCATCTTCCTCTCTCCAACATGTTACCTATGACTAAACCACGAGCCCAGCTTCATTACCACCACCAATTACATCTAAAGCCACACTTTTAACGATTTCAATTGCAGAAAAAAGCAACAAAAATTGTTACCCACACTACTCACCAAATCCAGCGGCAGTCGGGATAAACAAACCTAGATCTAGCTACAAACTTTAACATAGTCTCTAATACTGCATGCACCAGTGATGGAGAAACAAATCCATCTAAACGTATAACTCTAATCAATATCTCTAATGGCAGGAATTAAAAACACAAATAGAGAGAGAGAGGCCGAGAGGGATAGGAACCTGGGAAATGAAGTGGTTGCAATCCAAAAATGCGTACCTAAATCGCCAGTCACCGGTCATCGCCGCGTCATCGCCTGTAGTGGGTTCTTGGCCGGTGGAGTCCTCGCCTCGCCGTCGTCACTCGCCGCTCACTGATCCTTTTAGATCTGAACAGAAGAAGAACTCTTTGTCAGTCCACTTGACGTCTCCTTCCACGGCTCCACTCAGGCCACTTGTTCCAAATCTGAGCTCTGCTCAACAAAGAGAGTTGACTGGAGGAGGTGGTGTTTGTTGTTGGCCGTCTGCGATTTGGGAGTAGGTGAGAGACTATGAGGGAAGAGAGAGAGAGAGTCGCAGACCCAGACATGAGTGAAATGTAAGAAAAAATTCAGAAGTTGAAGGGGTACATTAGCCCCCTCTTCGTATAAGTATGGCTCCGCCACTGCCGGCAACAGATCCGACGACTCATAAACCCATCCCAAGGATGCTCAAAACAAGAATTAAAATTCACAGACTAGCAAATAAACATACCAAGTATACTACTTACAATACCACACCACAACTGCTCACTATGAGGAATTTGAGAGCATTTAATCTGATATAATTGAACTATAAGGGGTATATATGGGATTTTTTTTTAGAGTAATGTATTGTATTAGTTTGGTGATAAGTTAATACAATATTCCTCAAGATTGGACATCCTTCTCATAGGTCGCACGTTCTATTTCTTGTAGGAACAGATGAGTGAACAAGAGATAAGAAGAGACTTATAGGATTTATTGGCGCTATGTGGGTAAGTAGGAGCTGTTAATATCTTGGGCCGATGGACCCATAATCCGTTTACTAACAGATAAGATTTTTTAGTCAGGATAATTATAGTAAATTAAAAAGTATTGAAACCAATAAAACAACCTTAGAGGGGGGTGAATAGGGTTTTCTAAAATTAATGGGGAACTTAAACAAAACACAATTATGAAACTTAATCCAGCCAAGCAATATTTCAATGAAGATGCTAACAACATAATCTCAAGCAATTATAGAGCAATAAGTAAAGAGATTGAGTTAAAGATACTTGACAAGGAGATTTAAATGGTTCGCTTGAACTACCCTCAAGCCTACATTTACCTCTTCAAGGAAGTCCCTTGCAAAAGCACTAGAATCCACTAGTAACAATCTTCTTCCGGGTCAAGATCAAAACCCTTACAACACTTGGTGATATCCCCACACCAAGCACAAGCCTTGAATCCACAAAGCTCCCCCAAGACTTGACAAGCCCAAGCCTTGATCACAATCCATTTACAAAGATCAATTGTGTACAAAGAAACCCTCTTGGAAGGAAATGAGTACAAATGAAGCTCTAGTACAATAGAGAGATGAGAGAAGCTACATGCTTGAATCATATACTATCTTATTACTCTTAAAAAATGCACGAAGTAAACGAGATTATTGAGCTACATTGCTTATTTTTTTTATCATGAGAGAACGCTTGATGTCATTCTATGAATTTATGAGTTATATGCACTTTACGCCATTATCTTGCTTATAACTATGTCTTCACACACGCCTACCCTTGTCTTTTTGTTGATGACAAAGGGAGAGAAATAATCTTGATTCTATATGCTATGTGATTGTGTGTTTTGAGAGAACATTAGAGGAAGATCATATCTTGTTTTTAATTGCTTTATGATATAATTTGACATATCTTGAGTATACTAGAGACGATTGAATGTTCTAAGTGATATTGTTGTGCTTAATTGACTATCATATGATACATATTATCTTATATAGAATCGATGTTTGTCATCATAAAAAAGGGACAGATTGTTAGCCCTAGGGTTAGATAACCTAGGCTTACATCTTGTTTTAATGATAACTACACATTGATTATAATCTAATGTGTGCTTTGAGTGTATTTTTAGTAGGCATATACATGCACACTCATGAAGACACATTTGAGAAGTTGGATAGATGAATTAAAGCCAAAGAAGCTTAAAGCTATAGTGAACATACAATGGAAGCTTCATCAAGTCCTATGCCAAAGAGCAAGAAAGAATGCAAAGGCTAAGTTACTACGATTATGATTGATCTTTACTATTATGTAACTAGTTTTGGTTTGATGTTGGATTGATGACTATGACCTAAAAAGACCTTAGGACACCTTGTGCATTGCATGTGAGTTCATAATCATTCATACAAGTGTGGTTCTTAAAAATGAGTGAACTTTAGAGCTCACTCAGATTTTCTCAAAAACTATTTTGGTGCTAATCTTTTCATATCTTGATAAAAATTTTCATTAGCTTTCCAACGCAAAAAATGGCACCTCAATCCAATTTTTCTAGAAAAAGTTATGCCCAAAATAGGAAAGGGGGTTCCGTGAGGCAGCCGATAGGCAGTAGGGTAATACAGTCGACTGCGTTGGAATCCAGTCGACTGCATTGGTCAAAACTCAGCTCCAACGGTTATTTTCGAGGACAAAACTCCAACGGCTATTTTAGAGGGAACCCAGTCGACTGCATTGGAAATACAGTCGACTGCAATGGCAGTTTTGCCCATATTATGCTTATAACAACTATATCTCATTTGCTCTCTATATAAATGTTTTGGGGCTTCATTATACACCATGAAAATCACATTCTAAGCCTTCATTCATTAGAGAAACATCAAGGCTTATAGATTAAACTTTTCTCTCTTCATCTTCATGATTTTACATCATTAAAGAGAGCATCTTTGTAAGCATTTCTTTGATTGAGAGTGAGCATACTTCAAGTCATCTATTCTCTCATCTCTCTGTTGTACTAGAGCTTCATTTGTACTCATTTCCTTTCAATAGGGTTTCTTTGTACACAATTGATCTTTGTAAAAGGATTGTGATCAAGGCTTGGGTTTGTCAAATCTTGGGGGAGCTTTGTGGATTCAAGGCTTGTACTTGGTGTGGGGATATCACCAAGTGTTGTAAGGGTTTTTATCTTAACCCGGAAGAAGATTGTTACTAGTGGATTCTAGTGCTCTTGCAAGGGACTTTCTTGAAGAGGTGGATGTAGGTTTGAGGGTAGTTCAAGCCGAACTATTTAAATCTCCTTGTCAAGTATCTCTAACTCAATTTCTTTACTTATTGCTCTATAATTGCTTGAGATTATGTTATTAGCATCTTCATTGAAATATTGCTTGGCTTGATTAGGTTTCATAATATGTCCACTATAGCTTTAAGCTTCTTTGACTTTAATCCATCTATCCAACTTCTCAAATGTGTCTTCATGAGTGTGCATGTATATGCCTACTAAGAATACATTCAAAGCGCACATTAGATTATAATCAATGTGTAGTTATCAAAACAAAATGTAAGCCTAGGTTATCCAACTCTAGGTCTAACAAATATTATATTCATCTCTTAACTGAAGAGATAAATACAATATTATCTAATACTATCTCAATTTACTAGTTAGAGGTATCCTAATAAAAGTCAATCATCAGAAAAACTCGAGTTTTTTTTTTCTAACGTACGTCTTTTTCTACAAATTAAAAAAAATCTCTTCCTCTGTTTCTCTCTCTCTAAAGCGTCACTAAGCTCTAGAACTTGGTGCGTGGACGAGGAACCCGACTCTAATAGCCGTTTTCCGTACCTACGAATAAAAGATCAAGTATCTTGAAAGCTCGTTACAACAAGCATCCTTTCATTGGAATTTTTAGGATACTACGTTCGGTATGTTTCTAAATTCACTTCCTGTTACGCAGTAGATGCGTAAGTTTAGCATTATATATTCCAATAAATGAAACATGGAAAAATTACAGGGTTTGAATATTCAAAATCTAAGCTGAACGTTCTTAGGAGCCAACAGGTGGGAACGTAGTGAATATCGATTCATCTGCATCTAAAGCAAGGGTGTTGGTCTAGGAGCATATCTAGGATTAGAGGAGCATGGCCAGATCTTGCTATAGGGAGGGTTAGTAGGGTGGAGGATTAGTTGGGTGGCTTCCTCAAAATTTTCTCTCTACTGAAGGTTAACAAGGCTGTATCAATTCTTTCCAGAATCAAGTCTGGGCCATCCCTCGAAGTCCGTTGTCCTTGATCTAACCAGCCTTATTACTGGCACCCCCTAAACCCCTGGTACTTGTCTTCAAGATGCAGGACTTGGTTAAAGTCCCCAATTAAGAGCCAAGGGACATTCTGTTGTTGGGTTTGAAGAGATGTCCAAAAGCACGTGCCTTAGAGGGGAAGGACTATAAACTGCTATAAATCTCTTGCAGATCCACATGCATGAAACATGGACTATAAACTGCTATAAATCTCTAGGTGGTCCACATGCATGAAACATTTTGTTATGGCCGAATCTGTTAACGTAGATTTCACAAATAAAACTACGTAAGTGTGCTTATATGTTCATTTATTCTTTCTTTTTCTAGTCACGGAGAGGTACTGCAAGGTGCTACAACTCAAGACGAAAATCGCCGATAGTTTTGTTACAATTCATACAAGAAGTTGAGGGAGATCCTTTTTGCCATGAAGAAGAATCACTGCAGATGAATGTCCACCAATGGGAACAACAAAACGTCATGTAACTTGAACACGCGCATCTAGAATATCCGGACTCCGACATAAACGCTTGAATCTGCCGTTGGACTTGCCTCTAGTAAGTGTTAATTTTAGTTGTAAATTAACTCATCCAACAGAAAGACTAGGCCGACTCGCTATGCATCAGTCCCATCTTCCAGCACTTGCATTTGGCTTCTGATGAAGCTAAATACGTCACGGGTCATAACCAAGTTGTGGATGGAGGATTAACCTTCTCCGAGAAACGCCACTTCCCTTCAGTTGATGGAAATTTTCACTTCATTGGTCTTCTTCCGATTGATTGTTCATGCTGCGACAAATTTTGTGACCAGCTGCATTTCAATGAGAAAAAAAAAACCGAGAAAACCGAAAAAAGGGTACAAAACACCACCATGCAAAGTTCCCAATAGTATCTCCCTTCTCAGACATCAACCATGGTCCCTTGCTCTCTCAAAATGATCCTACCGGGGGTTGTAGTAATCGACATCCACTTTTTGGCAAAAGATCGGGCTTTAGAAACTCAAAGTATAAAATATAGCTCTCTTGGTCAAAAAAGATCCGGGTGGATTCGAACCACCAACCTCTCAGATTAATGAAGCTCTGAGCGCTCTTCCCGTTTCTGAGCCTACGGATCTCCAATACAAATCAACCAACAGTCTGAGCATACGAATCCCAGTTAAAGTATCCAGCAAACATGAATATATTTTGGAGCTTTCTATCCGGCCATCAAGATTGAGAATTTACTTGAACATATAAGCAAATCATTATAGGCTAGAAAGCTCTATCAGAATTGACATAAATTGCAAAGTAACAAAAAACAGTTTCAATTTTAAACCAACTTTGAGATTCGAGAAAACTAGGGATCCACAGTAATATGTTCGTTTCCTACATCAAAAGGGTAACGACAATTTCATTTTTTTGCTAGGTAAAAGGTAAAGAAGTTTGGTTCTAGAGAAAAAAAGGACGGTGCTCATTGCTCAGAGGGTTAGACCAATCATATGATGCCTGTCCAGAACAAAACATTATTGTAGATAGTTAAGCATATGAATCTATTAAAGAAAAATTATTTGCTACCATAATTTATTTATTAGCCAAGTGAGAAGGTCGAAATTTTGAAGACAGTTTCAATTATGTTGCAGCAACTTGATAAATACACTCCTGTAGTTGTTTCCTGTAAGCGCAACAAGTAATTTATCTGGTTCAAAAAAACTACGAACAGATAAAGCTATTATGGCAAAAATACTACACGAGTATGGTCAACGAAGCTATACTAAAATTTGTTACTATAAACACTTCCAACGTTGAAATATATTGTAAACCTGATAAATTCAGACCAACCATAAGACTAAGAGAAAGGGTGCACCACGTGGAATCACAACCTCAGCTTTAGAAGCATCAAGAACGTCCAGATTTTAGCACTTACAGCAAACATATTCCAGTAGCAATTGCTTAATGCTCTAGATGATATGAAACTGCTTGATCAATAGGCACCTTCCCCTCGATGCGTATCGCCCAGAGAATATGCTGAATGCTTCATATCCATCTGCACAAGGAAAATACCTCTATGCAACCTTCATTTCGTCAGTTTTGCATTGACCACCCATCGCCAAACTCCGCAACACCTCATACATAACTTGTTTCTCCCGATCATGCAACGAATTACACATCAAAACTCAAATTACCACTTTCAGAAAGTCTTTTTTGCCAAAGAATATAAAGGAAGAACATGGGTTAGAATCCTGCCTACTGTGGTGGGGCAGCCTTATACTCAGTCGAATATAATAGAGGGTGCAAACTACAGCACTAAGATGGTCTGCGAACAAATTACAACACGGGAAACATTTATCCCATATTTTGTCCAATCAAGATAAATAGCCACTTCTTTCAAATGATCTGCTCGTGCTTCCTGGTGCCTCGAAAGTGATCGTGCTATGCATAATCAGTTTTAGTTCATTATTATTATATATACAATACACACAAAAAATTTTGCATCAACAGTGTTCAAATATAACTGGTGTACTAGAGACATGAATGGAGATATAAGTTGATTGAATGAAAATTGCTGACTGAAAAAGGAATCTCACAGTAGGTACCTTTTCGGGCTAAGATAGTAATGCACATCTACCAACAGACAGGTTGCATGCATCTGAAATTAAGCACGAAGCCAAGGAAAGACACAAACACCACACCGGAGGGGAGAACCCCGGCAAAACCCCGTGCAATCCCCCCCAAATACAAAATGTTGGTATTCTATTAGCAACTTGGCGACATGCCATGCAAGCGCATCTGTCATTGCAAAGGTCAGCTTCCAGATTTACAAGCTTGCAGCAGCGCACACCAGTAGCAATTATCCACAGAATTTCCAAGGATGTCGACAACCTGATGCGAAGTGAACTAAGCGTCACTGAAGTTTCAATTTGTGTGGCAGGGAAGAAACTTCAATTACGATTGCAAGTCAACTGCAACATTTCCCAGGATGTTGACTGGTTGATGCGAAGTGAACTACGCTCCACAAAGTTTTCAGTCTTGATCTCACCCTTAATTTGCCTATCGATCGTTTTCAAGGACCTAAGCAAACAGCCTGATCGTTCTCTCCAGCCGCCACTGTCAAACATAATCACCAGGGTCCACAATTTCCAATACCAAAATAATCAAACAAGACCGGACGATATTAATCTTTTACTCTTACGAAACAGTATGCGTATGATCCATCGACCACAATGAGTGAACAATTTAACCGTATAAAGTGTAAACATCATCAGCTTATCATGATGCTGGATGTAAAACTTCAAAATTTTAAAATCCAATTCAGAAGTCAATTTACAGGTTAATAACAAACAATAACCACCGCAATAGTAAGCCGTCGTTGAAATATAAAATATAACGACAGGAACTACAAAAACATCGAACAAGTTGAAAAAGGTCCCTTGTTAATCGTCAAGTGCTCAGAGGTATAGGAACTTTGAAGTTTATCCTAAAATTTGATTGAAATCAAGGTGGCTTTTCACAGGTAATCAGATGGAGAAAGCAGACACCGAATTCTCGCGCAAGCAATTCAGGGTAAAACAGTAATTACTTGGCTAAAGACATGGATCTACAACAACCATGACCGTGGTAAGCCAGTAGTCAGGATTTAGTAGACTGGATAGGATCCATGCCCGTGATATAAGCCAGGTAAATTACCATATGTGGTGCCATTCAACTGAATTTGTAAGAGATAAAAGTGGTTGGACAAGGTAAGCCTGAACCAAATTTTCAAGGACAGCCAACGCAAACAGCCCGAACATAAACAACAAAATTTCAGGCATTTGTTGGCATATGTAAGGTAATAATCATTGTTTACTAGATATTGGAGGCGACTAGTTGAGCTGTGAATAAAATGTGATGGATGGAATAATCATTGCTTACTAAGCATTGAAAGCAGTGTACCTTAGAGGCTCAGATCTGAGAATGCATATCGAGCTGGTCGTCGTTATTGCTTTGCGTGCATCTGAGAGCATGTGAAGTGAAACAAGCAGAAAGGACGAGACACCACACCAGAGGGGAGAACCCGGGCAAAAATCCCCGTGCGATCTCCCCCCAAACAAAAAGATCTTATTTTTATTAAGAAACTTGGGTGACCTGCCATGCAAGCGCACCTGTCATGGCAAAGGTCAGATCACAACATATACAATTTCCTCCATTATGCCCCTTTTTCTTCCCATGTCTCAATCCTCATACAAAGGTAGTCCTCTCGAGTAAATCTTGGTTTTTCCCATGTTCCATTGTTGACTGTACACTAAATTAATGTCCATGGCTTTGAATTTCAAGAAGAAACAATCTCAGAGAAATCACATCGCAAGCATTCCATTCCCTGTTAAAAAAGAGGGTGTGGATAGCAAATTAAGAAAACACCTAAATATGCAATTCAAACCAAAACTGAGAAGTAATTACTCCATCCCTCTTGACTATACCAATACGGAGAAGTACCACACCAGGCAAAAGTATTACTCCGTCCTACTTAACTATCAGCATGTTTTTAGGATCGAAAGATTCATTTGAACTCTAAAAGGTTCTCTGATCGATTTCCAAATCAGACAACCATACTCAACTATTTATTCCAGGTCACCAGGTCGGTCACCATTGTGGAGGTTTTTGTAATATTCGGTACTATAATGTCAAGACTTTTAAGAAGTAAGGAATAATATGATTGGACCCTAAACATTTGTTGGACTACACGTTTATTACCAAGAACAATAATGCTTCAAATGAATTGATTACAACTGGAAGAATGTAATTTTGTTGAAGGTTTGTAATAACTCTTTATTTCTCGTTATGTGAAAAACCTAACTGTTAGTTGCTTCTGACTAACTAAATTGATGGAACGCTTTATTGCATGAGAGCAGACCGGCAACCATTGAGCTATGCTAGTTGCACCTAAATTTGTGTGATTAGTTTGTGTTATCGCACTAGACATGAGTTTCGTTATACCAGTCTCCTCATAGAGTATAGTCAGCATTTTTCATACCAGCAACGACTAAATACGAATTCTATTGTTTACAAAATACGAAGGAAACATTCAAGCCAAAATTTTCAAATGATCAAACTTTTATCATATAATACCTCTATCGCGGATTGCCTATCAACTTGCAGAAGATCTGCCGTTAACTCTGCAAAAAAAAACAAAGAAAATAAAAAGAGAAGACTAAAGACAATCAAAAAGGGATAAAATTCATACTACGGCGTAAACAGCACGGCGACGAACTGGAGATTAACGAAGGCCACAAAATGTTTTTAAACTTGTATCGCGTCGATCCATCTCTCTCGCTTACCGAAAAGAACAAAACTGACACAGACATCAACCTGTAGATCCAAACTAGAAAATCCGTTCATAAATGATACAGACCGGCGAAGGATCAAGCTGATCGATGAAGAGCAAATCCGTTCGGGTGAGATTTAAAAATCGAAATCCTCAATTTTTGACTTTTTTTGGGGGGATTTGGAGCTGGAAAAAGGAGAGGAAGAAGCCTAGCAGCAAATATCTTACCGCGGAAAACGAGTTTATATATAAGACGCGTGAGGAAGGGATGGATGAGATTATTCAAAAATTTGAGATCGACGGTTCATATACGACCGGGTTTGTTCGGTTCCCTTTCTTTTGCGAAGGCGGTGTTGTATAAGTTGTTGACGACTCTCTTACGCTGGCAATAGAGATTTGGGCAATTGTAAGATGACACGTGGGGACAGACTATCCTCCTTAAGCACGCCAAATTTTTGTTAGCTCGGACTTAAGACCTCACCTAAATGCTAAACCGCACTGGCCCAATCTAAGATGGCGTTTGGTAATATTTAAATAATAATTTTTTCTATTTTGTAAATTAGAAAGAAAAAACGCGTTTGACACACAATATTTATTTTTTTGCTTTAAATTTTTTAAAACATGACTGTTTTTGAAAATTCTCATTTTAGAGTATTGAGTTTTCAGTTTTGATTTTTGTTTTGAGACCACCACCACTCTCCAATGCCACTGCAGTTGACCACCACCACCCGCCGGTCACCGCTACCAGCTGGCACTGCGGCTGACCACCTCAACCAGCAGGCTACCGCTGCGGGCCATCGCTACCTACCCCACTGCCACCACAACCATCACTAAATAAAAAACTCAAAATAAATCTGGGTAATCAAACACTCATTTATTTTTGTAAAATATAAAAAACTAAACTGGTTTTGATTTTTGTTTCTTTGAAAACAGAAAACCAAAACTGAAAATAATTTCAAACAGACCCTAAATGAAAAGATTTTCATTGCTACCCGATTGTAAGGTAGTTCGTAGAACAATCGTTAAAGCGTGTTTGAAAATTCAGAATTGATAGAACTTAATTTCAATTTTAGAATATTAAAAAATAAATTTTGAATTGGCTTTTATTAAATTTGACTGGAAAGTTTTTATAGTATAAAATTTGATAGAAAAGTGATCGGATTTCATAGGATTAGGAATTACATGAACCGAAAACAATTATGTTTCCTATCAAACCTTGTTTATCTACAACCTAGAACCTATAAGCATTATCATGACCGTCTTCATTGTTGCCACACCGTTTCATTACTACAACCACTGCTTCTATCGTCAGTATCACTGTTACTATTACACCGATTACCATTTTGACCACCATACCCATCACCATCGCTGAGCCACTGTCATCACTACCTAACACCTCCACCACGTTGTTGCGGCAATAGTATGTTACACTAAAGCAAAAATCATAGATAATGGGTGCCACCGTGTCAAGGATATTGTCAGAACCTGTCATCTGATGAAGTAGAAAAGAAGATTCAGTTAGAACCTTAATATGTAGGAAATTCTGTTTAAGAGCCCATAAAGATGCAGTATACAAACCAATGGCTAAAGCAGTATATTAGTCCGAAGACAAAGAAGAAAAAGCCGCCGAACCACACCGCTCGCTATTTACATAACAAGATAAACCAATACTTACCCGAAGCCGATTACTATCAAAACATGAATGGATATACATGGTAAAAGGGGATGGATTTAAACAAGGACAAGGTATAGGACAACTATGAATAATGATCGGTTCAAAACTAGGGTTTGGGTTATCACTTTCATTTGGTGGGCAATTCTGTTGGGGAAGAGAGAGAGGTCTAGAGGGCAGACAGTTTAAATCAGCGCTAATAGAATTGGTCCACGATAGTTTTTGTGGGATAATTACCCACGGGTTAAAAGGTATGTTACAAAAAACAAAATTGTTTCTATGGATCCAAATAAACCAAAAGGTAATAAAAAATATTACATGGTAAGGAAATTTGTAGGCCCAAATTTCCGGTCAATCCAAGCAATAAGTCATTCTCTTTCGGAGCTACTGACACCTTCACTCCGAATTCCAAGGGGTATACCAAACCAAATAGGTCTAACGGAAGGGCATTTCACAAACAGATGAGTGACATCTTCCTCGTGAAGGTTACATAATGGACAAACATCCCTAGTTTGGATCCCGAGATTTTTTAGGTTTGAAAGTAAAGGTAAGCCGTCCCATAAAATCTGCCAAACCTGGAATCGTATCTTGAGAGGTGTCGACAATTTCCACAGTTTTTTTCAAATATTCTGAAAAAAGGAAGTAAGTGGGTAAGGTAGCTTTCTTTGTGAATTCAGAACCTCTGCTTTGCATTGTTAAGCAAGTTATATGCCGAAGAGACAGTGAAATCTCCATGCGTCGTTGGGCCCCAGACTAGCTGGTCATCAAAGTCAAGCTGTGGAATATGAATAGCAAGAATAGCGTTAGCAATAGCAGGAGTGAACAACAATTCAAACTTTTTTTGGTTCCACCTGTCATTTTGAATCAGATCACACACAAGGTTATAACGAGTCTCAGATTGGTCATTTAGATTAATCTGCATTAGAGGAAGTCTTGTGCTTGAAGGAATTCGGTAATCATTCTAAATTGAGATGCTCCGACCATTTCCAACTTGCCACCTTAGTCCAGTGAGAAGGGTTTTTCTTCCTCTAATGATACCACGCCATCCGTTCGAAAAGTTTCCGATTTTAGAAGAGTAGAGGAAATTCTGGTGAGTGCAATACTTACCTTGCATTACCCGGGCAAGAAGAGATTCGGGATTTTCCATAATTCGCCATGCAGTTTTGGATAGCAGTGCTTGATTAAAAAGCCTAGTAACTTTGAATCCGAGTCCACCGCAGTCCAGTGATCCACACAATGCATGCCAATTGATCTAATGCATACCACGAATATTCTCATTTCCTGACCACCAAAATTTACCCAGCAAAGAGTCAATCTTGTGGCATACATGAGCAGGGAAAAAGCATACCTACATATGGTAGATTAGGAGGGATTGCAGAATAGATTTGATAAGCGTGGCCCTTCCAGCTTTATTCAGAAGAACCCCCTTTCCAGCTCGCACATCGATTTCTGACTTTGGCAATCAATTCTCGGAAGAATTCCTTCTGTTGGGTATTTACATCGAGCGTGGTGCCCAAATAGGATCCAAATGTTGTTGATAATTTGAATCCCAAGGTTTGAGTCACATAATCAGCATCAAGCAGACTGGCGTTTGGACTCAAAGTGACAGAAGACTTTGTGAAATTTATTTGTTGGCCTGATTCCGAGCAGGATGAGATGTATAAGATGTGCTGGAAACAACATTTTCCTTAGTACTGCTTTGAGAAAATTCCATTTCACCCGATCATATGCTTTACTCATATCCTTCTTGATAGCTCCCAGGATACCTTTTGTTCGTTTAGCAAGTCTGATTTTGGTTGATAATTCTTGAGCAGTGAGGATATTGTCCGCAATATGCCTCTGTCCCACAAATGCATAAGTCCACCCCTACACAAGTCCATATCAGAAAACCATAAGCGACCCTATGACTGACCACCACAGCCCCGTGCACCGCCCCATCAAACTTAATCTAACAACTACACAACAAGCACAGTAGCACCACCATCACCACCAAAATCTAACCCGCAACACCTTTCTAGAATAAGGGTAAAGGGAGATCCACTAGGGGAAGGGGGAAATATCCCCTTAAAGGATCTTGAACTAGAAGCACCACTACTTCTCCAACTAAGGGAGCACCACGCCCACAACCCCGACTCAGAGATCACCGACAACCCAATTGTGATGCACCCAAAGAGCCCTAGACGGCTTAACCCGTCAATAACTCACCCATGCTCTGTCACCGAACACATAGAAAGACCCATACCGGCCAGTAAGATATCCGCCACTAACAACAAGCATGAATAGGCATAATGAGTTCGAGCAAGCCACCATGGTAAAATTAGTACTCTTCGAGTCCAAGTGGCGACGAGGCCACCCGCCTCACCTCATTAATAAGGATCCCAGTTGAAGGACCCTCAAATCATACATATAAACCTCGCATACAAAACAAGGATATACTCCACCACATCATTACCCATAAAATAAAATAAAATCCAGTGGTGAGAAAGAGAGAGAGAGAGAGAGAGTGGCGGGGTGCAATTTCTTTTGCTAGATTGTGACTGAAATGAAACTTTCTTCTCTTCTCTCTCTGCCAACAAACTCATAGAAATTAGACATTCATAGTTATATAAGAATAAGACAAAACATGAGGTATAAAGTTTCTGTGCAAAAACAGAGAATTTCATTAAAATTTTTCTGTAAGATTACTAATATAACTCAAATATAAATTCTCAATAATTGAGAGACACTCAGCACTCCCAATGAAATTAGGTCAAATTATAAAAAGAACACGGGATCTTCAAAGATCTTGAAGCGATTCTCAAAAATCCTAAAGCTATCTTATCAAATTTGGCCCACGGCCCAACTATCAGGCCTCTAATCCTACTGAGGATCTTTTATCTACAACTATATTAAGAGGACTATCCAAGCACACTTAGTTTTAAACATCGGAGTGTTCCTAGTCAGGAACCCCACTGACAGTTTCTTTATTGCGGTCATCGTTCCAGACTAGGATTCCTGATCAGCTTCTTAACAGCAAGAGTTACATTAAACTACTTAATTGTACGGAACAATAAAATATCAAAGTACTTTAGCCAAATGTTTTAATGTAGATTTCACAAAAAGAAACTGCGAAGTTTGGTTATGTTTATTTGCTTTTTCTTTGCTAGTCATGGGTAGGTACTACACTGTACAAAATCACGGCACAATTTGACGGGGAGCTTTTTTGAAAATGAGTAAAAGTCACTGCAGAAGAACGTCCACCAATGGGATCCAAAAATAGTCATGTAAGTTGAACATTTGCACCTAGATTGGGGCGCCATAAACTCCTGAATTTGTTTGGATTTACTTACATAGAAGTATTAGCACAGATTTTACTCGTAAACCACAAAAAAAGAGTCACTCATCCAACAGAATGACTAAGCCGACTTGCTATCCATCGGTCGATCTTCCCAACACTTGCATTTGGCTTCTGATGAAGGTAGAAAAATACGTACGGTCATAACCAAGTTGTGGATGGAGGATTTACCTGCTTCAAGAAGCTCCACTTCCCTTCAGTGGATCAGAATGTGCAGAATATTTATTCCACTGATGCGAATCTTCACAGTACGAGAGACGATGTTACCGGCTGCATTTCGACAAAAAGAACCAAGAAAATCCTTAGGAGAGAGTACAAAAAACCAACAGGCAAAGTTCCCAATACTATTCCCCTTCTCAATCCTCAACCATCGGCAATTGCAATCTCTAATTGATCGAAACAGCAATGTGAAGTCTTCCACCTCCACCTTTTGGCATAAGATCGAGTTTTGGTAAATTTCTAAGTATAAAATAGAGCTATCATGGTGAATTAAGATCCGGGTGGATTCGAACCACCAACCTCTCAGATCAACAAAGCTCTCTGAGCGCTCTTCCCGTTTCTGAGCTTACGGATCTCTAACAGTCCACCAATAGTGCTACCATCCGACGTCCAGTTAAGACAACCAGCAAACATAAGCAAGTTCCAGAATTTTATTTGCCATCAAGATTGAGATCTTACTCAGATAAACAAGAAAACCATATAGCAAATAAGCTACTACAGTAGCATAATTTGCAAGGCCTTAAAAATGTCGTAAACAGTTTTAAGTTTAAACCAACATTCAGACTGCAGCAAACTAGGGATCCAGAGTCCTTTTGTTTGTTATATCAAATGGTAAAGACATTTTTCTTCTTGGTATGTAAAGGTTAAACACCTTTTTATTCTTTTGTAGAAAGGCATAATAAGGATACACACCTTTGGTTGGTTGGTTCTGAGTAGGAAAAAAGATGGTTCTCAAAAGAGGGTTAAACTTGATACAATGCCTACGTCCAAAACAAATCGCATTTGTATAGATGGTGAAGCATATAAATCTAGTGAGGAAAAATTATTTGCCAGGTAAAAAAAAGTCAAAACTTTGGGGTTTATATTTGTTTCCCGTATGCGACCCAAGTGATACATCTGGTTCAAACACAGTGCAAACAGATAAGTTATAATGGCAAATATACTACGAGAGTACGGTCAACTAAAGTATACTAATAGTTGTCACCATAAACACTTCGACGGTGAAAGTATGAAATATACTGTAAAACTACTAAAATTCAAACCAACAATAAGACCCAAGGAAAACGTCACAAATTTCCTTAAATATACTAAAATTAGTTTTGTTCAAGCATGTCATTTTTTTTTCAAATCTCATATTTTCTTGCTCTCTAAATCCTTAAATATGTCATGAGCTCTAAGCTAAAAACCTTGAATTATTAAATCTATACATATTACCATTTTTTTTGAAGTGATTGCACACGCACGCGCAGAGAGAGAGAGAGAGAGATCTACATATCATAACCTCAGCTTTACAAGCATCATGAACGTCCAGCTTTTAGCACTTGCAAGCATCAAGACATATTCCAGTAGCAATTGCTTAATGGCCTAGATGACATGAACCTCCTTGATGAATATTGACCTTCGCCTGGCTATCTATCCGGAAAATAAGCTGATGGTTTTACAACCATCTCCACGGGGAAAGTACCTCTATACAACCTTTTGTCAGTCTTGCATTGACCACCGACCACGCCAAACTCCACAACGGCTCAAGACTGCCTCATAGGCCTCATAACTAACCTTATTTCTCCCGATCACATAACCATCAGCAACGAACTAAAATTTCTAATTAGTCACGGACTAACATCAAATTCAAATTACCGCTTTCAAAGAGTCCTTTTTGGCTGAAAGAATATAAACAAAGGCAAAAATCATCAAGTCAGCATCCCATTGTGGGGCACCCTAATAGTCAGTTGAACATGAACTTACTGCCGTCACCTTTCAAGCATCTGAAACTGTAAATACTTCAAACATTGCATTGCCATCACCCTCTAAGCATTTGAAATAGTCCCAACATAATTGAGGGTGCAAACTTCAGAGCATAGGATGTCAAACGAAAAAATTACAACACGGGGAAACATCTATCCCATATTTTGTCCAAATCAAGATAAATAGCCACTTTGTCAAATGATGCCTCGTGTTTCGTGTCAAAAGATGACAGATGAATAATCAGATGAATATACAGTGAACAACTATGCATCCAGTGTTCAACAACTTTGTACTAGGGAGACGATGTTCAATAAGTTTGTTATGAAAAGACTGATGGGATATAATCTCCAGATTGTACCTTTTGGCTGACTGAAAAAGTAATCTCCAGATTGTACCTTTTGGGTTAAGTTGGTAATGCACATCCATGAACATAAGTTGCACGTAATTGGTTTGCATGCATCTGAAACTAAGCACGAACCAAATGCAAGACGCGAACACCACACCAGAGGGGATAACCTGGGCAAAACCCCATGCAAGCGCACCTCTCATTGCAAAGGTCAGCTTCCAGATTTACATGCTCGCAGTGAACACACTCCATTAGCAATTACAAGACGACAGCTCCACAGAATGTCTAAGGATGTTGACTGCCTGATGCGAAGTGACTATTCCCCCACAGAATTTTTAAATTTTGTGTGAAGGGAACAAACTTCAGTAGCAATTGCAAGGCAACTCTGCAGCATTTCCAAGGATGTTGACTGGTTGATACAAAGTAAAATAAGCTCCACCGAAGTTTCAATTTTGCATGTTAAAAAAAGTCTTGATCGCACCTTTTGTTTGCACTATCGATCATTTTGAAAGCACTAAGCAAACAGCCGGATAATTCTAGCCAGCCATCACCATCAATCAGAATCTCCACGGTCCACAATTTTCAGTACAACAATCTTACAAGACAAAAATAAAACAAAATACAAAACAGTGTTTCTGATCCATTGACAACAATGAGTGAACAATTTATCATATGAACTGTAAACAACATCAGCTTACTATGATGCTGGATAAAAACTTCAAAAACTTAACATGCAACTTGGGAATTAATTCGAAGGTTAATTCAAACAAGCAAGAATAAGCCATCATTGAAATGTATTATAACGATAGGAAGCAGAAAAATCTAAAAAGTAAAGAAGTCCCTTGGTAATTGTCAAGTGCTCCCATATATGGGAACTGTAAAGTTTATCCTAGAATTTGATCGCAACCAAGGTGGCTTTTCACAGGTAATCAGCTCAACAAAGCAGAAGCAGAAATGTCGTGAAATCAGTTGAGGGTAAAACAGTACGGATTTGACTAAAAACTTGGATCTTCTACAACTCATACATGTTAAACCTGCAGTGGGTTTAGCAGACTGGAGGCAATAGGATCCATGCACCGATTATATGTGTCAGGGAAATTATCATGTTTGTTGTCATTCAACTGAAGTTCATAAAAGATAAAAGGGGTTGCACAACGTACGCCTGAGCCATATTTTCAAGGACAGCAAACGCAAGCAGCCCAAATAGACGGACACCAAAATTTTGGTCATTAGTTGGCATAGGTAAGGTAACAAGGCATTGCTTACTAGACATTAAAGGCGTGTAGTTGAGCAGCGAAAAAAGGCGATGGATGGAATACTCATTGCTTACTAAGATTGAAAGCAGTGTACCTTAAGAGGCTCAAATCTGGCAATGCATATCGAGTTGGTCTTTGTCAGTGCTTTGCGTGCATCTGAGAGCATCTGAAAGTGAACAAGCAGGAAGGACGAGACACACCACACCAGAGGGGAGAACCCGGGCAAAAATGCCCGTGCGATCTCCCCCCAAACAAAAAGATCATATTTTTATTAAGAAATTTGGGCGACCTGCCATGCAAGCGCACCTGTCATGGCAAAGGTCAGATAACACATACACAGTTTCCTCCATCATGCCCCTTTTCTCCCCATGTCTCGATCCCGATACAAAGGTGGCTCCCCTTGAGAAAATTTTGGTTTCGGGATGTTCCATCTTAGGAATGTATACTGGATCAATGGCCATGGCTTCCAATTTCAAGAGAAAACAATCTCAGAGAAATCACATCATAAGCATTCCATTCCCTGTGAAGGAAGAAGGCATGGATAACAAAATAAGAAAACATCCAAACACGCATCATAGCAAAACTGAGACATAATTACTCCATCCACTTGGCTATATCATACTGAACGTAACCACACCAGGAACGAGTATTGCTCAGTCCCACTTAACTGTCTGCATAATTTAGGATAGAAACATTCATTTGATCTCGAAAAGTTTCTCTGATCAACTTCCAAATCTCACATCCATACAATACTACTAGGTCACCAGGTCGATAAACATTGTAGAGGTTTGGTAACGTATGGTACTATATATGTCAAGACTTTTAAGAAGTAAAGACTAGTATGATGGGGCGCCCAAGATTTATTTGACTACAGGGATCCGGTGAATCTGGTGGCCGCATGTTTATTTCCAAGAATAGTAATGATTTAACTGAATTGCTTCCAAGGTAGAATATAATTTTATTGTCGGCCTGTAATAACTCATTATTTCTAGTTATTTGAAAAAAAAACTCATTACAGTAAACTGATAGAATGCTTTATTGCATTAGAGTGGACCGGTAACCAATTAAGCTAGTTGAATTGAGCTAACAGTTGCACCTCAACTTGGGTGATTAATTTGCATGATCGGACTAGACATGAGTTTTGTAATACTACAAAATCTAACGGACGACATTAAACGAAATTTTCAAAATGATCAAACGTTTATCATATAAGTACCTCTATCGCGGGTTGCCGACAAACTTGCAGCAGATCTGCTGGTAGATCTGCAAAAAGGGAAAAAAAACAAAAAAGAGAAAGAGAAAACAAAATAGAATAGAATTGAAAAAAAAAGGATGAAGTTTGAATACTGCGCAAACCATCCGGCGACAAACTGGAGATCAAGGAAGGCCACAAAAGACCTTTAAACTTGCATCGCATCGATCGATCTCTTTCGCGTACCAAAAAGAATTAAAACTGAAACAGATTTCAACTTGTGAATCGACTAGCAAATCCGTTCAAAACGATACGATCGGCGAACGACCAAGCTGATCGATGACTAGCGAATCCGTTCGGGTGAGATTCAAAAATCGAAATCCTCAGTTTTGACTCTGTTTTTTTTTTTGGGGGGGGGGGGTGGGTGGGGGGGCGCGGGGAGGGGGAGGGGTTAGAGCTGGAAAAGAAGAGGAAAAGGCTAGCGGCTATTGGAATGCCCAGTAAAGGAGGAGTTACCATCGAAAAAGGACTTTCCCATATGTCGAATACAACAGTTTCAATAAACAACCTAGGGTACTTCGTTTTGGATTGGATCTAGAATCGTTCTCAACAGTTGGTGTCGCCATAAATCATATTGTACTAATTGAGATCCGTTGACTTTGTATAACCAACTGGGGTATTGGTCATGGCCTAAAAGAAAATATAAAACTTCATAAATGGCCATTTACAGGCGAGGGGCATAAAGGCCTATATGAGATCCTAACAAAGTCATGGCATGCTCAATTGTCAATTAATTTAGCTATGAAATTTTTAATCATTGTTGTAACTCACCATATGTATGATATCCACCCTTATTCATATCTAACCTTGACTATGGTAAACAACTATCGGTGTTTGTGAAAAAAAATTGAAATCCTTTTAATCTTCAATTTATATGTACCATAAAATATTCATAACAATGACGGTTGTTGGAGCTATTTGATAGACATGACCTCTATTCGTGCATTTGATTGATTGGGTTTAAAACGTCAATAGACAATTCGCGGGGGAGGGGGGGTGTTTTCCGGAGTTTTTCGAAGGGAGTGTTCACTTCCTTTTCTTTTTCCTTTTTCTTCATAGTTTGATATAATGCGTCGTGCCCAATACACAGAACCGTTCGAACGATAACCTATTGTTCCCCAGTTCGCCCCGGTTAGGACCACGACCCATTGTCCCAGCCCGTCACCATCGTTTGTAGTAACCACCTAGCACCACCATTTATAACTACCCAACATCACCCAAAATCATAGAAGTAACAATTTACGAATAAACAGATATTTCCTAAGATGTCGCCATTGCCAAACTGAACACGATGTTTGTCTCAAGATCCTTTGCAATATATTTTATCAACATCTGTGTTTTCATGACGATGTACTACAGATGTAGCAAATTGGAGAGAGATATTTGAAGACAAAAGGAAATAAACGTGATATTTGGTGTGGTGGTTGTGAGAGATGTTAGAGGGTTTGGTGTTCAGCTGTGTATATGTCAGTGGTGTGGTAGTTCTTAGTGGGTATGGTGGTGGTTGGCGATGTTGGTGGGTTTGGTGATCGGGAGTTTTGGTTAGTGGCGATGGTAGACCACAGTCTGTGAGGATGGTGATTTGCAGTGATTGTGGGTTTGGTGTCTGCGGGTGATAGATGTTTTTGGTAATGAATATTGAAGGGAATTACTAAATACTTTCAATAGAAGTTCAGCGGTGGACATAAAAAACATCAAAATTAAAAACTAAAATTAAAAACTACTTCTCGAAAACAACCCTTGTTGGGAAATTGATTCATAAAGCTGTCTAAAAAATAATTTAAAACAATCTGTTAAACGTTGATTTCGTTTTAGTTATTAAAATTAAGCAGTAAGCAAGAAATAAAAATTATCACAAAATGATGCTTAAGATATTCTAATTTGAACAAAACATGAGTGGTGGCGTTCGTGGGCGTCGAAGGTAGCAGCCTGAGTGAGGGTACTTAGCGAAAGTGGCGGCAGTGGAGGCACGCATTTTGGTGGTTGTGGAACAATATATTGTGGTGACAATCAATGGTGTTTTCGGGCTGTGAGAGGTGGGAGACACGCGTTTTGGTGGTTGTGGCCATTGGTAGGCGACAATATATCGTGTGGTGTTTTCGGGCTGTGAGAGGGGAGCTAGCGTTGCATCCGAAGGGGTGGTTCTTTTTATGGAAGTTATCAGCAAAATATGAATGGGCTTTATAGGTCCAATCCAGGATAATCCACAACAATAGGGGTTTAACCTATCTTAACCAGTTTTATAACTAAGCAAGTTGAGATTACATTTTCTTAGTCGGTTGGTTAAATTTATAAAAATTCAATTCAAGTTGCAGTTGGTTAAACTTATAAAAATTCAATTCAAGTTGCAGCTCTAATGTAACAAATCTCAACATGCTTTAAGAAGTTTATTTTGTTAAAAGAGATGTATATAATCGGTATCTGTCAATGTTGTTCATTGCAATCGATTGTGAAATCACATAAATTGTTCCTCCATCGAATCGTTATTGCTTATGACTCTTTCAGCAGAGACAACGTCAAGCTGTGAAAATATGGTCTTTTAGAAATGTTTATCATGTGATTCCGAGAATGAACATTCTATGAAACAGATTCTGTGTACGATGCATCGTTGTTCTGTCCTTGTTATTTGCAAGGGTGTGTTTTGCGTTTAAAACTTAAAATTTCAAGCTTAATATATTTAATAATGTGTGACGTTATATCAGAGAAAAATTAATTTTTGCTTAGAATAAACCAAAATTTAAATTTGCACGGGCCTTACTTCATTCTTAAGTGGTTGGGAGAAGCTATTGAACAAGAGATTATGTAAAATGAATATTCACTTCATGATGCCTTGACCCCCACTCACCAAGACCAACACCGCAACCATGATGTAGCTACTATTTAATTGGCTACACCACTTCCACCAATTTAGTAGTGCCGTGATAATCACTACGTCCTTATTCATGCTATTATCATAAATATTCCTGTTACCGCCGTCACTATAATCATCACCGACTTAGTTGTTGTCCCAATCACAACCATAGCATCATGGCCACGACTAAAACCACGATGACCAAGGCGCTGCCGCCACCATGACCACCAGAACTACGCTACCACCCCAACCTCTACCACCATGCCATAGAGAATGTCACATCCATTAACCATCGTGCAATAGCCATTGCCATGCTGACACCTAGCACACCACCAATATTTTTTACCATTGCCTTTGTGATCAATGCACAGCCATCTCACATGCACATTTTTGGCCACCACCACCATTTTTACTCCACACCACCGTTTCCACCACCAATATTGCCACCACAGTTTTGGAAATGAGAAAAGTATTGTGGTCAGATAAAACATGTGAAATGCTAATAATTTTTAAACATTTTCTTTGAATTTACCAAACAGGACAACTTATTTTTCATTCTAAGCATTTACTTGCTTAAAGTTCTCAGTTGTAAAAAATCAGCATTAAAATTTTTTGTATTGGCAACCAACTCCTTGATCTAATTTTACTTCAATGCGAAGGCGGAAGTTGGTTGACATATCTGTTACTAGAATTAAAATTCTCTGTTTTATTGTAGAGGCTGTAATAACTTTTACAACGTTGTTTTGTTGATAAAAACGTTTTAGAGCATATTGTTAAAATTTATTTTTTGTTGGTAAGTGCATTTTGATGCTTTATATTTTGAAACATATTTTATACAATGAAGATTTTTATTACAAACTATGTACATTTTAGACGTCTTGCAAAACCTGTATAGGTGATGCTGAATGCACATTTTTTTAATTACGAAATTCACGACTGTTGTTGCTACTGAAGTGATAAAGATTGTCACTAGAGTGTTTTTAGATAATGAATTTCAAAATAACATAAACTTGGAAATTTATCAAAGTCTCTGTATGTGAAAGCTGGGACTTTAAGAATCTTGTGATTGTAGATCTCTATGACTTTTAAATTGTAGAGCTTGGATAACATTTTTGATGATTTGAGTATTTGAATTTTGTATAGCAAGATATGAAAGATTAAATTCTTTTGATATACTCAATGTTAATGCTAGGCCCTGTTTGTTTCACAGAAAATACTTCTCAGAAAATACTTTTCCAGAAAATGCTTTTCAGAAAATCGAAGGCTCCTGAAAATATTTTCATTAATTTCTTTTCTGTTGTTTGGACAACACAAGGAAAAATGATAAAATTACATAGGATTCTATGCCACAATAAGTAGAAAGAAATAGTACAGATATGATAAAATCATCATAAACGCCAGTAAACATAAGAACGATCTTGTCCAAGTTACATGCATATTCTTAGCAAAAAAAACAAGTAGAACAAAAATGTTCTTATATAACCAACAAGATTAGTTCATGTACTTAAAATTAAACTCAAAAATTACTTGCCGTTAAATGTTTTGCCATAAATTTGCTATCTATATCTTTCGAAGGTCGTCATTTTTCACCATAAATGCTTTTGTTTGCTTTTCATTTTCTACCAAATAGTCGAAAACCGTTGGCAAAAATGTTTTATCAAAACCTTTTGTCTTCATCACTTCATCATATAGATCACTAATCACAAGTTCATTTTTAGTGATTTGCTTGATTGTTAATGCAACATGCCCAATCTCTCCTGCTAACTTATCATACTGTGCATTCTCATCTCTACGCTTTCTCTTTCAATGTTGCCTTCCATGTGACGATGTTGTGGTAGATGAACCGTTTTTGCCTTTTTTTCGTCACTTCGATGCCATCATCGAACGGTGTCAAACCAACATGTGTTTCTTCTAACTCTAGATCACTATGTGACTTTAAAAATCACCTGTTGCAATATCTTTGCCAGCAATCAAAGCCATTTCTTCATATATGTCAATCTTTTTGTTCAAGTACTTCTCATTTGTAGGACGTCTCTATTCAAGAATCAAGTGTAAATGTGTAATCGGTTAAAAGAGATTATATCTAACAAGAAATTATACCTTCTCTAGCCATTTTATATAATAGCTAACGACATAGCAATTCTAACAGTGTTGAAACAATTGCTAGAAGGACAATCAACCACGTTAACACACAAAATATAGAAAAGTTTAGAAGTCGAAATCAGTAGAGTGATGGCATGATTTTTGGTGTAACTGCAGGTTTCCAACAGTTGAAGGCGGGGGTTTTTGTTCAAGGTAGAAGCAGACGGGGTTTATAGGCTTATTGCTCCCTTGTATAAATGCTTGTGTTGAACTGTTGGCCGCCTGTATAAATGCTTGTGTTGAACTGTTAGCCTGGGCCGAATGTAAGTAATGGCTGCTATGCTACTTTCTTAATGAAAAAGGATGTAAGTAATGGCTGCTATGCTACTTTCTTAAGGAGGCACTGATTGTGGAATATATTCCATCTTATAAACTTGTTGTAGCCTATACGATGAACAATTTTCACTGTACATGTGCAGTACATGAGCAACCTCGTTAGATGGGAAAACAAAGCATAGATGCCGGCTTCACCATGAGCAAAATACTTTCACGTAAACACACATGCTACAGCATCGTTCCTGGAAACTCACTGCTCCACAAAAAAAATTGGACAATGAAGCTTCCTAATGAGTTATGAGCAGCAACAAATCGGTGTACGAACCCAATAGTTCAGTACTTGCATTATTCTCAGGAAAACTTACTGTTGTATATTGCAATTTATGCTTAGAAGGCTGACAGGAACTGGAGATGAAAGTACATAAAGACTTACAAAACTCAAAAATAACGAGAGATACATAATTGGTAGTCCTTAGGGTATATGAACAACAGAGTATCATATGGAAGACCTGGTACTGTGGGTTCACCATTTAGGTTTCTGACGCACACCAGACATTTCAGATGTCATGTTCACCAAGCATGCATATTTACTCCTGTTAGTGCACAAATCAACTTCTTTCAAGAAAAAGTAATGTCAAGGCCCGTCTCCAGCTAAGAATCCTAGTAGCCCAAAGCAGGTGGTGGACCTTCTTTACTACATTAACATAAAACACATATTACTAACTAGGAACCTGACCCTCTTTCTATCACCCGATGCAAATGGGACAGAGTTCATAGAATCCGTCCACTCATAGGATATACTCTTCCACAGGCCAACCCCGTAACACCCTGTCTCTTCATCCCTCCTAACTGATCATAACCAAACCTACTGACCACCTCTGAAGCACCACCTATGAAGCACCGGTGCAGCAGTCTGGGGAAGCACCGGCACCGGATGCGCGTCGGGTGCGGGTTGGGGGTTGGGTGCGTGTCCGAAACTTTTTTTTTTTCAAAATATTTTTTGGATCTTGGGTGCAGCTCGGATACGCACCCAGGAATTTTTGGCAGAGAGTAGAAGAAGAAAGAAAGAGGAGGAGAAGAGAAGAAGGAGAACAGGAAAGGAGGAGGTTTCCAACAGTTGAAGGCGGGGGTTTTTGTTCTAGGGAGAAGCAGACGGGGTTTATAGGCTTATTGCTCCCTTGTATAAATGCTTGTGTTGAACTGTTAGCCTGGGCCGAATGTAAGTAATGGCTGCTATGCTACTTTCTTAATGAAAAAGGAGGCACTGATTGTGGAATATATTCCATCTTATCAGCTTGTTGTAGCCTATACGATGAACAATTTTCACTGTACATATGCAGTACATGTGTAACCTCATTAGATGGGAAAACAAAGCATGGATGCCGGCTTAACCATGAGCAAAATACTTTCACGTAAACACACATGCTACAGCATCGTTCTCTGGAAACTCACTGCTCCACAAAAAAAATTGGACAATGAAGCTTCCTAATGAGTTATGAGCAGCAACAAATCGGTGTACGAACCCAATAGTTCAGTACTTGCATTATTCTCAGGAAAACTTACTGTTGTATATTGCAATTTATGCTTAGAAGGCTGACAGGAACTGGAGATGAAAGTACATAAAGACTTACAAAACTCAAAAATAACGAGAGATACATAATTGGTAGTCCTTAGGGTATATGAACAACAGAGTATCATATGGAAGACCTGGTACTGTGGGTTCACCATTTAGGTTTCTGACGCACACCAGACATTTCAGATGTCATGTTCACCAAGCATGCATATTTACTCCTGTTAGTGCACAAATCAACTTCTTTCAAGACAAAGTAATGTCAAGGCCCGTCTCCAGGCTAGGAATCCTAGTAGCCCAAAGCAGGTGGTGGACCTTCTTTACTACATTAACATAAAACACATATTACTAACTAGGAACCTGACCCTCTTTCTATCACCCGATGCAAATGGGACAGAGTTCATAGAATCCGTCCACTCATAGGATATACTCTTCCACAAGCCAACCCCGTAACACCCTCTCCAATGTCTCTTCATCCCTCCTAACTGATCATAACCAAACCTACTGACCACCTCTGAAGCACCGGTGCGGCAGTCTGGGGAAGCACCGGCACCGGATGCGCGTCGGGTGCGGGTGCGCTGGGTGCATGTCCGAAACTTTTTTTTTTTCAAAATATTTTTTGGATCCTGGGTGCAGCTCGGATACGCACCCAGGAATTTTTGGCAGAGAGTAGAAGAAGAAAGAAAGAGGAGGAGAAGAGAAGAAGGAGAACAAGAAAGGAGGAGGACGAGAAGAGAAGAAACAACCTGCGCCGGAGCGGCGACAGTCTTCAGCGGTCTTCTGGCGACTGGCGGGTCTTCCGGCGACAGCGCCCCTCCTTGCCCAGATGTGACGGCTATGTTATATAAACAGGGATAAAACTTATAAGCTAGGGTTTTTCTGAAGTTTCTCTTTATCATGTTTAACTCCCCCACTTTGTTAACAATCTTTTAAAATGGCCCCAAACTTTTTAAAATATAACAGAACTTCTACACACTTTGTCATAATTGATTATGCACTTTCAATATTTCTAAAGCAGCCCTCAAAATTAACAAAATACCTTATTGTTTGTCTAAAATAGCATTATTTTTCTGACATATAAATAATATATATTAATAAATTTTTGCCGTATCCCCATCGCACCTGTATCCTATTTTTTGAAAACTATTTTTTGAAAATTGACGTATCCGCGTATCTGCACCCGCACCGGAATCCGTGCTTCTTAGCTGACCACCAACCTCCTCCAAAGAATCACTTTCCTTTACAACCACCTAAATCCGAGGAGAAGCACTGCAAGGTATTTGATACTGAAGTTGATGCACACTTTTTACAGAGAGCAGACACTATGATAACCATATACTAAGCGTGAGAAACATATACTGTAATATGATAACAGGAGAAGAAGTTGATTCTTCAAGCTTATCTCATGGGCCGGTATGGGTTGCGAAGGGATAACCGAACTATTGATTTAAACAGTCAGACAAGATGCTCAAGACAGTAAAACGAAAACAAGAGATTGATGCATATTAACTCAACACGTACCTCTTCGTCTTACTGTTGCTTGTCGCAAACAATCATGTTTAAGTTCGCATCCCGATCATAACCGCTTCTGCCCCGAAGTAGTGATATTGTGCTCCATGTCTTCTTCACAGTCCTAAGATGATTTTCTACATGGAGTGGTGAATATTCACATCCAAACTTCTGATCGATTGCTTGCGCAACTCGAACAAATGACGTGAGCTTAAAAGAACTTGAGGGTTTATTTCCTTAGAGGCTTCATCAGCAAGAATTTCAAGGAACAAGCGGTCGATAGTATTGACCATCTAAAATTTGTGCTCTTATCACTTCTCTCCCTCTTTTCTCGTTCTTTACCCATTTATCGTTCTCTCCTTCTCCTTAGAGAAATCTGAAGGAAACCCACCATTTAAATCATCAAGAACACAAAAAATCCGAAAGGAAAAACAAAATTTCAACCACAATTTATCCCAGCGCAGAGCAGTATCGATTAACTTTGCAACTAAATTTATACTTCATAATCACTTCTACTGACGCCGTAGAATGTTGCAGCGCAGAGCAAAAAACCCAAAATGAAAGTCGTCATAAAAAGTCAGATCCTACGCAAATACATGACAATCTACCTTTCTAGCGGCGATTTGAGGTTTTTAGCAACAAATTGCGTCTCTGTTCTACTGACGCTGAAAATTTGATTTCTTGGCGATTGAAGAAGAAGAAGAAAGCCAGAGAGAGAGAAGAAGGAGATCATACAGAAGGGAAGAGAGAGAGAGAGTAGACGAACCTGGAATGTTGCGGAGGCGGAGAAGGCAGCGGAGACGGAGGCGAAGAAGGCAGGGGAGGCAGTGGAGGAGAAGGTGTGTTGTGCAAGAGAGTGAGAATGAGGCAGATGTGAAAAAAGTGACGGATTGGTCTTAGGAAAATGACTTCCTCTTTTCTTTTCCGTGAGTCATTTTTCGAAAATTTTGCCTTCGTTTCACAAGATTGGTAAATGTTTTCCTTAAATAATTTTTTAATAAAAACACCAAACACAAGAAAGTACAAAAAATATTTTTCGTGAAATAAACAGGCCCTAAAATGTATTAGTGACATCTTCTTCTTCTTGGATGTGAATCTAACAATGTTTTGTGTGTGGGTGTACATATGCATTTTAATATCAGATGCGACCAAACAATCAACCTTATTTGATTGATTTTTCTAATTTAATGTGATTTATACATGATGCTTGAGAAATAAAAGGTTAAAATGACATAATCTTGGATGAAGAGAACTTAGGCTTCGTTTGACAAAATTTTTTTTTTGGTTTTCAGTTTTTAAAGAGCAGTTTTTTAAAGAGCAGCTTAATTTTTTTTTTTTATAAAAACAAGTGGGTGTTTGATAACCCTTTTTTTTTTTGAGGTTTTTTTTTTTGGTGTTTGGTAACCCTTTTTATTTTGACTTTTTTTTTTTGGTGGTTTGCGGTGGCGGTGGTGGGGCGTAGCGGTGGTGGTGGTGGTGGCCGACGGCCGGAGGTGGCTGCCGGCGGTGGTCGCCGGCGGCCGCAGGTGGCTGCCGGCAGTCTCCGGCGGTGGTCGCCGGCGGCCCTGCCGGCAGTCTCCGGCGGTGGCTGCCGGCGGCCGGAGGTGGCTGCCGGTGGTCGCCGGCGGTGGTTGTCGGCAGTCTCCGGCGGTGGTCGCCGGCGGCCGGAGGTGGCTGCCGGCGGCCGGCAGTCTCCGGCGGTGGTCGCCTGAGGTGGCTGCCGGCGGTGGGAGGGTGGTGGTGGTGGTTGAAAAAAAAAAACCAAAAGTGAAAAAAAAAACCAGTTTTTGAGTTATTTTTTTTACTCTGCAGTTTAAAAACTGGTTTTTTAAATTGAAAAAAAAATGGTTACCAAACGCTCTTTTTTTTTCAGTTTTTAAAACTGAAAAAAAAAAGAGGGAAATTTTTTTTGTCAAACTGGGCCTTAGACTGAGGGATGGTTTGGGGTACGTGGAGGAGTCGGGATATAAGGTTGCATTTTTAAGAAAAATAGTATTTTGGTTGCAATTCGGGTTGTAGGAATATTCCTCCAGTCCCGTACGAGTCGCTAAATATTTCTAGTAGTATTTTTGCTAATAATTGCAGTAACAATTCTTAGCAGTAATTTTTAGCATTACCAATTAAGAGTCACTAAAACATTTAGCAACCATTATTGTCGCTATATGGAGTACGAATAAGATTCCTTCAACTTGGGTATTAGCTAAAAAAATTTCTTTAGTCATCCGTTAGATCAGAAAACCTCTTATATCACTAATAAATTGAAGTTTGACGAACGTTTATCTTAAACTATTATTTCAACTAGGGATTTGGTAACTAATCCACTCTTCAAATCTTTAATTTCGCAACTTCTCCTTTGTGCAATCCAAACAATGAGTCTAACACGGGAGGATTTCTAAATACCCTCTAGTCTTAATTGAAATCTTTTATCCTCACACACTTATGGTATGAACTTAATTGATAGGATTTAAGCTTTGCCCCTCCTTACTTTCATAGTGAGCTGCCATTTCTAACATTGTGAACGGCACGTTCTCTCACACTACAAAAAGTCTTTGCCCTTTCTTTCTTCCTTTCTCTAAAAAATATTTGTGTCTTTTTTCTTGCGTTTGAATCAAGTTTTTAAAATGATTATACGTTTATTGACTTTTTTTTTACCTATAACTTGTCATAGCAAAAAAATTTGTGCAAAATTAACTAGAACTCCATATACATCTAATATATTTGTACTTTTTTACAAATAATAATAATAAATATAAATATAAATAATAATTTTAACAAAGTTTTTCGATAGCAGCAAAAGTCTTTCCATTTAGATTGGGCCAAAGCCATATACTAACATTTAGCTAAAGCCCAGCCAGTCAGCCACCCCGTGTCCGAACAAGTGTATAGGTGGCATGTTTAGCAAGGATTATCTGTACCCACGTGTCTGCTTACCATTTGTCCAAGTCTCAATTGCCAGCGCATGAGAGTCGTCAACTTATACAACACCGCCTTCGCGAAAGAAAGGGAACTGAACAAACCACAACGCTGGTTTTGAACCGTCGATCTCTAGTTTTCTGATCAATCTCATCCCTCCCTCCCTCACGCGTCTTCTATATAAACCCATTTTCCGCGCTAAATGATAGCCGCTAGCCTTTTCCTCTTCTTTTCCAGCTCTAACCCCTCCCCCTCCCCGCGCCCCCCCACCCAAAAAAAAAACAGAGTCAAAACTGAGGATTTCGATTTTTGAATCTCACCCGAACGGATTCGCTAGTCATCGATCAGCTTGGTCGTTCGCCGATCTGTATCGTTCGTGAACGGATTTGCTAGTTTCGATTCACAAGTTGAAATCTGTTTCAGTTTTAATTCTTTTTGGTACGCGAAAGAGATCGATCGATGCGATGCAAGTTTAAAGGTCTTTTGTGGCCTTCCTTGATCTCCAGTTTGTCGCCGGATGGTTTGCGCAGTATTCAAACTTCATCCTTTTTTTTTCAATTCTATTCTATTTTGTTTTCTCTTTCTCTTTTTTGTTTTTTTTCCCTTTTTGCAGATCTACCAGCAGATCTGCTGCAAGTTTGTCGGCAACCCGCGATAGAGGTACTTATATGATAAACGTTTGATCATTTTGAAAATTTCGTTTAATGTCGTCCGTTAGATTTTGTAGTATTACAAAACTCATGTCTAGTCCGATCATGCAAATTAATCACCCAAGTTGAGGTGCAACTGTTAGCTCAATTCAACTAGCTTAGTTGGTTACCGGTCCACTCTAATGCAATAAAGCATTCTATCAGTTTACTGTAATGAGTTTTTTTTTCAAATAACTAGAAATAATGAGTTATTACAGGCCGACAATAAAATTATATTCTACCTTGGAAGCAATTCAGTTAAATCATTACTATTCTTGGAAATAAACATGCGGCCACCAGATTCACCGGATCCCTGTAGTCAAATAAATCTTGGGCGCCCCATCATACTAGTCTTTACTTCTTAAAAGTCTTGACATATATAGTACCATACGTTACCAAACCTCTACAATGTTTATCGACCTGGTGACCTAGTAGTATTGTATGGATGTGAGATTTGGAAGTTGATCAGAGAAACTTTTCGAGATCAAATGAATGTTTCTATCCTAAATTATGCAGACAGTTAAGTGGGACTGAGCAATACTCGTTCCTGGTGTGGTTACGTTCAGTATGATATAGCCAAGTGGATGGAGTAATTATGTCTCAGTTTTGCTATGATGCGTGTTTGGATGTTTTCTTATTTTGTTATCCATGCCTTCTTCCTTCACAGGGAATGGAATGCTTATGATGTGATTTCTCTGAGATTGTTTTCTCTTGAAATTGGAAGCCATGGCCATTGATCCAGTATACATTCCTAAGATGGAACATCCCGAAACCAAAATTTTCTCAAGGGGAGCCACCTTTGTATCGGGATCGAGACATGGGGAGAAAAGGGGCATGATGGAGGAAACTGTGTATGTGTTATCTGACCTTTGCCATGACAGGTGCGCTTGCATGGCAGGTCGCCCAAATTTCTTAATAAAAATATGATCTTTTTGTTTGGGGGGAGATCGCACGGGCATTTTTGCCCGGGTTCTCCCCTCTGGTGTGGTGTGTCTCGTCCTTCCTGCTTGTTCACTTTCAGATGCTCTCAGATGCACGCAAAGCACTGACAAAGACCAACTCGATATGCATTGCCAGATTTGAGCCTCTTAAGGTACACTGCTTTCAATCTTAGTAAGCAATGAGTATTCCATCCATCGCCTTTTTTCGCTGCTCAACTACACGCCTTTAATGTCTAGTAAGCAATGCCTTGTTACCTTACCTATGCCAACTAATGACCAAAATTTTGGTGTCCGTCTATTTGGGCTGCTTGCGTTTGCTGTCCTTGAAAATATGGCTCAGGCGTACGTTGTGCAACCCCTTTTATCTTTTATGAACTTCAGTTGAATGACAACAAACATGATAATTTCCCTGACACATATAATCGGTGCATGGATCCTATTGCCTCCAGTCTGCTAAACCCACTGCAGGTTTAACATGTATGAGTTGTAGAAGATCCAAGTTTTTAGTCAAATCCGTACTGTTTTACCCTCAACTGATTTCACGACATTTCTGCTTCTGCTTTGTTGAGCTGATTACCTGTGAAAAGCCACCTTGGTTGCGATCAAATTCTAGGATAAACTTTACAGTTCCCATATATGGGAGCACTTGACAATTACCAAGGGACTTCTTTACTTTTTAGATGTTTCTGCAGTTCCTGTCGTTATATCTACATTTCAATGATGGCTTATTCTTGCTTGTTTGTTATTTACCTTCGAATTAATTCCCAAGTTGCATGTTAAGTTTTTGAAGTTTTTCATCCAGCATCATAGTAAGCTGATGTTGTTTACAGTTTTATATGAGTAAATTGTTCACTCATTGTTGTCAATGGATCATAAACACTGTTTTGTAAGAGTGAGAGACTTTATTTTGTTGAGTCTTGTAAGATTGTTGTGGTACTGAAAATTGTGGACCGTGGAGATTCTGATTGATGGTGATGGCTGGCTAGAATTATCCGGCTGTTTGCTTAGTGCTTTCAAAATGATCGATAGTGCAAACAAAAGGTGCGATCAAGACTTTTTTTAACATGCAAAATTGAAACTTCGGTGGAGCTTATTTTACTTTGTATCAACCAGTCAACATCCTTGGAAATGCTGCAGAGTTGCCTTGCAATTGCTACTGAAGTTTGTTCCCTTCCACAAAAATTAAAAATTCTGTGGGGGAATAGTCACTTCGCATCAGGCAGTCAACATCCTTAGACATTCTGTGGAGCTGTCGTCTTGTAATTGCTAATGGAGTGTGTTCACTGCGAGCATGTAAATCTGGAAGCTGACCTTTGCAATGAGAGGTGCGCTTGCATGGGGTTTTGCCCAGGTTATCCCCTCTGGTGTGGTGTTCGCGTCTTGCATTTGGTTCGTGCTTAGTTTCAGATGCATGCAAACCAATTACGTGCAACTTATGTTCATGGATGTGCATTACCAACTTAACCCAAAAGGTACAATCTGGAGATTACTTTTTCAGTCAGCAATTTTCATTCAATCAACTTATATCCCATCGTCTCCCTAGTACACAAGTTATGATTGAACACTGGTGATGCAAAGTTGTTCTGTCTCGTATAATTTACTAAGACTGATTATTCATCTGTCACTTTTGAGGCATCAGGAAACACGAGGCGATCATTTGACAAAGTGGCTATTTATCTTGATTTGGACAAAATATGGGATAGATGTTTCCCCGTGTTGTAATTTTTTCGTTTGACATCCTATGCTCTGAAGTTTGCACCCTCAATTATGTTGGGACTATTTCAAATGCTTAGAGGGTGATGGCAATGCAATGTTTGAAGTATTTACAGTTTCAGATGCTTGAAAGGTGACGGCAGTAAGTTCATGTTCAACTGACTATTAGGGTGCCCCACAACAGCAGTCGGGATGCTGACTTGATGATTTTTGCCTTTGTTTATATTCTTTCAGCCAAAAAGGACTCTTTGAAAGCGGTAATTTGAATTTGATGTTAGTCCGTGACTAATTAGAAATTTTAGTTCGTTGCTGATGGTTATGTGATCGGGAGAAATAAGGTTAGTTATGAGGCCTATGAGGCAGTCTTGAGCCGTTGTGGAGTTTGGCGTGGTCGGTGGTCAATGCAAGACTGACAAAAGGTTGTATAGAGGTACTTTCCCCGTGGAGATGGTTGTAAAACCATCAGCTTATTTTCCGGATAGATAGCCAGGCGAAGGTCAATATTCATCAAGGAGGTTCATGTCATCTAGGCCATTAAGCAATTGCTACTGGAATATGTCTTGATGCTTGCAAGTGCTAAAAGCTGGACGTTCATGATGCTTGTAAAGCTGAGGTTATGATATGTAGATCTCTCTCTCTCTCTCTCTCTGCGCGTGTGTGCAATCACTTCAAAAAAAATGGTAATATGTATAGATTTAATAATTCAAGGTTTTTAGCTTAGAGCTCATGACATATTTAAGGATTTAGAGAGCAAGAAAATATGAGATTTGAAAAAAAAATGACATGCTTGAACAAAACTAATTTTAGTATATTTAAGGAAATTTGTGACGTTTTCCTTGGGTCTTATTGTTGGTTTGAATTTTAGTAGTTTTACAGTATATTTCATACTTTCACCGTCGAAGTGTTTATGGTGACAACTATTAGTATACTTTAGTTGACCGTACTCTCGTAGTATATTTGCCATTATAACTTATCTGTTTGCACTGTGTTTGAACCAGATGTATCACTTGGGTCGCATACGGGAAACAAATATAAACCCCCAAAGTTTTGACTTTTTTTTACCTGGCAAATAATTTTTCCTCACTAGATTTATATGCTTCACCATCTATACAAATGCGATTTGTTTTGGACGTAGGCATTGTATCAAGTTTAACCCTCTTTTGAGAACCATCTTTTTTCCTACTCAGAACCAACCAACCAAAGGTGTGTATCCTTATTATGCCTTTCTACAAAAGAATAAAAAGGTGTTTAACCTTTACATACCAAGAAGAAAAATGTCTTTACCATTTGATATAACAAACAAAAGGACTCTGGATCCCTAGTTTGCTGCAGTCTGAATGTTGGTTTAAACTTAAAACTGTTTACGACATTTTTAAGGCCTTGCAAATTATGCTACTGTAGTAGCTTATTTGCTATATGGTTTTCTTGTTTATCTGAGTAAGATCTCAATCTTGATGGCAAATAAAATTCTGGAACTTGCTTATGTTTGCTGGTTGTCTTAACTGGACGTCGGATGGTAGCACTATTGGTGGACTGTTAGAGATCCGTAAGCTCAGAAACGGGAAGAGCGCTCAGAGAGCTTTGTTGATCTGAGAGGTTGGTGGTTCGAATCCACCCGGATCTTAATTCACCATGATAGCTCTATTTTATACTTAGAAATTTACCAAAACTCGATCTTATGCCAAAAGGTGGAGGTGGAAGACTTCACATTGCTGTTTCGATCAATTAGAGATTGCAATTGCCGATGGTTGAGGATTGAGAAGGGGAATAGTATTGGGAACTTTGCCTGTTGGTTTTTTGTACTCTCTCCTAAGGATTTTCTTGGTTCTTTTTGTCGAAATGCAGCCGGTAACATCGTCTCTCGTACTGTGAAGATTCGCATCAGTGGAATAAATATTCTGCACATTCTGATCCACTGAAGGGAAGTGGAGCTTCTTGAAGCAGGTAAATCCTCCATCCACAACTTGGTTATGACCGTACGTATTTTTCTACCTTCATCAGAAGCCAAATGCAAGTGTTGGGAAGATCGACCGATGGATAGCAAGTCGGCTTAGTCATTCTGTTGGATGAGTGACTCTTTTTTTGTGGTTTACGAGTAAAATCTGTGCTAATACTTCTATGTAAGTAAATCCAAACAAATTCAGGAGTTTATGGCGCCCCAATCTAGGTGCAAATGTTCAACTTACATGACTATTTTTGGATCCCATTGGTGGACGTTCTTCTGCAGTGACTTTTACTCATTTTCAAAAAAGCTCCCCGTCAAATTGTGCCGTGATTTTGTACAGTGTAGTACCTACCCATGACTAGCAAAGAAAAAGCAAATAAACATAACCAAACTTCGCAGTTTCTTTTTGTGAAATCTACATTAAAACATTTGGCTAAAGTACTTTGATATTTTATTGTTCCGTACAATTAAGTAGTTTAATGTAACTCTTGCTGTTAAGAAGCTGATCAGGAATCCTAGTCTGGAACGATGACCGCAATAAAGAAACTGTCAGTGGGGTTCCTGACTAGGAACACTCCGATGTTTAAAACTAAGTGTGCTTGGATAGTCCTCTTAATATAGTTGTAGATAAAAGATCCTCAGTAGGATTAGAGGCCTGATAGTTGGGCCGTGGGCCAAATTTGATAAGATAGCTTTAGGATTTTTGAGAATCGCTTCAAGATCTTTGAAGATCCCGTGTTCTTTTTATAATTTGACCTAATTTCATTGGGAGTGCTGAGTGTCTCTCAATTATTGAGAATTTATATTTGAGTTATATTAGTAATCTTACAGAAAAATTTTAATGAAATTCTCTGTTTTTGCACAGAAACTTTATACCTCATGTTTTGTCTTATTCTTATATAACTATGAATGTCTAATTTCTATGAGTTTGTTGGCAGAGAGAGAAGAGAAGAAAGTTTCATTTCAGTCACAATCTAGCAAAAGAAATTGCACCCCGCCACTCTCTCTCTCTCTCTCACCACTGGATTTTATTTTATTTTATGGGTAATGATGTGGTGGAGTATATCCTTGTTTTGTATGCGAGGTTTATATGTATGATTTGAGGGTCCTTCAACTGGGATCCTTATTAATGAGGTGAGGCGGGTGGCCTCGTCGCCACTTGGACTCGAAGAGTACTAATTTTACCATGGTGGCTTGCTCGAACTCATTATGCCTATTCATGCTTGTTGTTAGTGGCGGATATCTTACTGGCCGGTATGGGTCTTTCTATGTGTTCGGTGACAGAGCATGGGTGAGTTATTGACGGGTTAAGCCGTCTAGGGCTCTTTGGGTGCATCACAATTGGGTTGTCGGTGATCTCTGAGTCGGGGTTGTGGGCGTGGTGCTCCCTTAGTTGGAGAAGTAGTGGTGCTTCTAGTTCAAGATCCTTTAAGGGGATATTTCCCCCTTCCCCTAGTGGATCTCCCTTTACCCTTATTCTAGAAAGGTGTTGCGGGTTAGATTTTGGTGGTGATGGTGGTGCTACTGTGCTTGTTGTGTAGTTGTTAGATTAAGTTTGATGGGGCGGTGCACGGGGCTGTGGTGGTCAGTCATAGGGTCGCTTATGGTTTTCTGATATGGACTTGTGTAGGGGTGGACTTATGCATTTGTGGGACAGAGGCATATTGCGGACAATATCCTCACTGCTCAAGAATTATCAACCAAAATCAGACTTGCTAAACGAACAAAAGGTATCCTGGGAGCTATCAAGAAGGATATGAGTAAAGCATATGATCGGGTGAAATGGAATTTTCTCAAAGCAGTACTAAGGAAAATGTTGTTTCCAGCACATCTTATACATCTCGTCATGCAGTGTGTGTCTACAGTTTCGTACGATGTGCTAATCAATGGAACATCATCTAAACGTTTTCAACCTAAGTGCGGCCTTAGACAAGGGGATCCGTTATCTCTTTATCTTTTTATTCTTTGTGCTGAAGGACTATCGGCAGCTCTCTCAAAGGCCGAAGACATGCGGTTGATTCCTGGTATCAAAGCGGGCATGAATAGTCCTTCGATAAATCACCTGTTCTTTGCTGATGATGCCACTATTTTTACAAAGATTACGCCTCAATCCGTTGACTCGATTAAATCAATCCTGGAGTTGTACTGCTCAGAATCAGGCCAACAAATAAATTTCACAAAGTCCTCTTGTCACTTTGAGTCCAAACGCCAGTCTGCTTGATGCTGATTATGTGACTCGAAGCTTGGGATTCAAATTATCAACAACATTTGGATCCTATTTGGGCACCACGCTCGATGTAAATACCCAACAGAAGGAATTCTTCCGAGAATTGATTGCCAAAGTCAGAAATCGATGTGCGAGCTGGAAAGGGGGTTCTTCTGAATAAAGCTGGAAGGGCCACGCTTATCAAATCTATTCTGCAATCCCTCCTAATCTACCATATGTAGGTATGCTTTTTCCCTGCTCATGTATGCCACAAGATTGACTCTTTGCTGGGTAAATTTTGGTGGTCAGGAAATGAGAATATTCGTGGTATGCATTAGATCAATTGGCATGCATTGTGTGGATCACTGGACTGCGGTGGACTCGGATTCAAAGTTACTAGGCTTTTTAATCAAGCACTGCTATCCAAAACTGCATGGCGAATTATGGAAAATCCCGAATCTCTTCTTGCCCGGGTAATGCAAGGTAAGTATTGCACTCACCAGAATTTCCTCTACTCTTCTAAAATCGGAAACTTTTCGAACGGATGGCGTGGTATCATTAGAGGAAGAAAAACCCTTCTCACTGGACTAAGGTGGCAAGTTGGAAATGGTCGGAGCATCTCAATTTAGAATGATTACCGAATTCCTTCAAGCACAAGACTTCCTCTAATGCAGATTAATCTAAATGACCAATCTGAGACTCGTTATAACCTTGTGTGTGATCTGATTCAAAATGACAGGTGGAACCAAAAAAAGTTTGAATTGTTGTTCACTCCTGCTATTGCTAACGCTATTCTTGCTATTCATATTCCACAGCTTGACTTTGATGACCAGCTAGTCTGGGGCCCAACGACGCATGGAGATTTCACTGTCTCTTCGGCATATAACTTGCTTAACAATGCAAAGCAGAGGTTCTGAATTCACAAAGAAAGCTACCTTACCCACTTACTTCCTTTTTTCAGAATATTTGAAAAAAACTGTGGAAATTGTCGACACCTCTCAAGATACGATTCCAGGTTTGGCAGATTTTATGGGACGGCTTACCTTTACTTTCAAACCTAAAAAATCTCGGGATCCAAACTAGGGATGTTTGTCCATTATGTAACCTTCACGAGGAAGATGTCACTCATCTGTTTGTGAAATGCCCTTCCGTTAGACCTATTTGGTTTGGTATACCCCTTGGAATTCGGAGTGAAGGTGTCAGTAGCTCCGAAAGAGAATGACTTATTGCTTGGATTGACCGGAAATTTGGGCCTACAAATTTCCTTACCATGTAATATTTTTTATTACCTTTTGGTTTATTTGGATCCATAGAAACAATTTTGTTTTTTGTAACATACCTTTTAACCCGTGGGTAATTATCCCACAAAAACTATCGTGGACCAATTCTATTAGCGCTGATTTAAACTGTCTGCCCTCTAGACCTCTCTCTCTTCCCCAACAGAATTGCCCACCAAATGAAAGTGATAACCCAAACCCTAGTTTTGAACCGATCATTATTCATAGTTGTCCTATACCTTGTCCTTGTTTAAATCCATCCCCTTTTACCATGTATATCCATTCATGTTTTGATAGTAATCGGCTTCGGGTAAGTATTGGTTTATCTTGTTATGTAAATAGCGAGCGGTGTGGTTCGGCGGCTTTTTCTTCTTTGTCTTCGGACTAATATACTGCTTTAGCCATTGGTTTGTATACTGCATCTTTATGGGCTCTTAAACAGAATTTCCTACATATTAAGGTTCTAACTGAATCTTCTTTTCTACTTCATCAGATGACAGGTTCTGACAATATCCTTGACACGGTGGCACCCATTATCTATGATTTTTGCTTTAGTGTAACATACTATTGCCGCAACAACGTGGTGGAGGTGTTAGGTAGTGATGACAGTGGCTCAGCGATGGTGATGGGTATGGTGGTCAAAATGGTAATCGGTGTAATAGTAACAGTGATACTGACGATAGAAGCAGTGGTTGTAGTAATGAAACGGTGTGGCAACAATGAAGACGGTCATGATAATGCTTATAGGTTCTAGGTTGTAGATAAACAAGGTTTGATAGGAAACATAATTGTTTTCGGTTCATGTAATTCCTAATCCTATGAAATCCGATCACTTTTCTATCAAATTTTATACTATAAAAACTTTCCAGTCAAATTTAATAAAAGCCAATTCAAAATTTATTTTTTAATATTCTAAAATTGAAATTAAGTTCTATCAATTCTGAATTTTCAAACACGCTTTAACGATTGTTCTACGAACTACCTTACAATCGGGTAGCAATGAAAATCTTTTCATTTAGGGTCTGTTTGAAATTATTTTCAGTTTTGGTTTTCTGTTTTCAAAGAAACAAAAATCAAAACCAGTTTAGTTTTTTATATTTTACAAAAATAAATGAGTGTTTGATTACCCAGATTTATTTTGAGTTTTTTATTTAGTGATGGTTGTGGTGGCAGTGGGGTAGGTAGCGATGGCCCGCAGCGGTAGCCTGCTGGTTGAGGTGGTCAGCCGCAGTGCCAGCTGGTAGCGGTGACCGGCGGGTGGTGGTGGTCAACTGCAGTGGCATTGGAGAGTGGTGGTGGTCTCAAAACAAAAATCAAAACTGAAAACTCAATACTCTAAAATGAGAATTTTAAAAAACAATCATGTTTTAAAAAACTTAAAGCAAAAAAATAAATATTGTGTGTCAAACGCGTTTTTTCTTTCTAGTTTACAAAATAGAGAAAATTATTATTTAAATATTACCAAACGCCATCTTAGATTGGGCCAGAGCGGTTTAGCATTTAGGTGAGGTCTTAAGTCCGAGCTAACTAAAATTTGGCGTGCTTAACCCCACGTGTCATCTTACAATTGCCCAAATCTCTATTGCCAGTGTAAGAGTAAAGATGTCAAATGGGCCGGGTGGCCCGCGGGCTAGCCTGGCCTGGCCCGTTTTTGGCCCAGGCTGGCCCTAACCCTTAGGGCTTGGGCCAGGGCCAGGCCGAATTCTTTGAGAAACGGGCCCGGCCCGGCCCTAAAACGGCCCTTTTTTGGCCCGGCCCTAAAATGGCCCGGGTTTGGCCCGACCCGGCCCCGTTAGCCCCCCCCCCCTAATTTTTTTTCTTTTCTATTTTTTTGAAGTCTATTTTATTACATTATTATTTTTTTGATATTTTGGATCTTTTTAGTTAAATTAATAGTTTTTGAAGTGTTATTGAATTCATATGATCAGTATTTTCTTTAACATACGCAGAGAAGTATGAGTGTGTGGTGACTGTGACGTGTTTTTTATGATTTCTGAGTGTGCTTTCATTTAATGTATTTTACAGAATTTACTTTGTGTTCTACATCACAAGCTAATGGAATAATTATAAAAACAATTATCATGTATTCTAAACATAAATAAAAATTATGTATTCTTTTTGTTTCAAACCAAAAGAGGTGAATTGAATTCTAAAATTAATTTCATGAAGTGGGTGACGTGTTAAAGAGCCTTGAAGAATAATCTCATGTTTCTTTAAATGACCAAAGAATTTGAATGTAACAAGAAAATATGTTATTTTATCTTCATCGATCTCGTTATTGTTTTTGTTTGATCTACTCTATTTTTCTTTGACATTTACAGGTTTTACACCATATTACGAAAGAGATTGAATTTTGCACTTAAAATCAGTATGTATGGGCTAAAACAACTAGTTTTTGTACTTAATCCGTGATTAATGGTCAATCAACATCAATTTGTCTTTTCGAAAGGGGGTTAATTCGTGAAAAAGTGATTGTATACTCAGTGGTCCGTTTACAAAAACTTTACCCTTTGTTGAAGAAGAAGTCTTTATAATAAAAAGTTGGGAAGAAAGGAAAAAAAAAATTTGGATTGGGCCCGGGCCCGGCCCTAAATATTGGGCCTAGGGCCTGGGCTTGGACTGGGCCCATATATTCTAAGTTTTAGGCCTGGCCGACCCGGCCCGTTTTCATTTGTGAGGCCCGGCCTGACCCGATTTCATTGGAGGCCCGCTGGGCCTGGGCCCGGCCCATTGACAACAGTAGTCAACTTATACAACACCGCCTTCGCAAAAGAAAGGGAACCGAACAAACCCGGTCGTATATGAACCGTCGATCTCAAATTTTTGAATAATCTCATCCATCCCTTCCTCACGCGTCTTATATATAAACTCGTTTTCCGCGGTAAGATATTTGCTGCTAGGCTTCTTCCTCTCCTTTTTCCAGCTCCAAATCCCCCCAAAAAAAGTCAAAAATTGAGGATTTCGATTTTTAAATCTCACCCGAACGGATTTGCTCTTCATCGATCAGCTTGATCCTTCGCCGGTCTGTATCATTTATGAACGGATTTTCTAGTTTGGATCTACAGGTTGATGTCTGTGTCAGTTTTGTTCTTTTCGGTAAGCGAGAGAGATGGATCGACGCGATACAAGTTTAAAAACATTTTGTGGCCTTCGTTAATCTCCAGTTCGTCGCCGTGCTGTTTACGCCGTAGTATGAATTTTATCCCTTTTTGATTGTCTTTAGTCTTCTCTTTTTATTTTTTGCAGAGTTAACGGCAGATCTTCTGCAAGTTGATAGGCAATCCGCGATAGAGGTATTATATGATAAAAGTTTGATCATTTGAAAATTTTGGCTTGAATGTTTCCTTCGTATTTTGTAAACAATAGAATTCGTATTTAGTCGTTGCTGGTATGAAAAATGCTGACTATACTCTATGAGGAGACTGGTATAACGAAACTCATGTCTAGTGCGATAACACAAACTAATCACACAAATTTAGGTGCAACTAGCATAGCTCAATGGTTGCCGGTCTGCTCTCATGCAATAAAGCGTTCCATCAATTTAGTTAGTCAGAAGCAACTAACAGTTAGGTTTTTCACATAACGAGAAATAAAGAGTTATTACAAACCTTCAACAAAATTACATTCTTCCAGTTGTAATCAATTCATTTGAAGCATTATTGTTCTTGGTAATAAACGTGTAGTCCAACAAATGTTTAGGGTCCAATCATATTATTCCTTACTTCTTAAAAGTCTTGACATTATAGTACCGAATATTACAAAAACCTCCACAATGGTGACCGACCTGGTGACCTGGAATAAATAGTTGAGTATGGTTGTCTGATTTGGAAATCGATCAGAGAACCTTTTAGAGTTCAAATGAATCTTTCGATCCTAAAAACATGCTGATAGTTAAGTAGGACGGAGTAATACTTTTGCCTGGTGTGGTACTTCTCCGTATTGGTATAGTCAAGAGGGATGGAGTAATTACTTCTCAGTTTTGGTTTGAATTGCATATTTAGGTGTTTTCTTAATTTGCTATCCACACCCTCTTTTTTAACAGGGAATGGAATGCTTGCGATGTGATTTCTCTGAGATTGTTTCTTCTTGAAATTCAAAGCCATGGACATTAATTTAGTGTACAGTCAACAATGGAACATGGGAAAAACCAAGATTTACTCGAGAGGACTACCTTTGTATGAGGATTGAGACATGGGAAGAAAAAGGGGCATAATGGAGGAAATTGTATATGTTGTGATCTGACCTTTGCCATGACAGGTGCGCTTGCATGGCAGGTCACCCAAGTTTCTTAATAAAAATAAGATCTTTTTGTTTGGGGGGAGATCGCACGGGGATTTTTGCCCGGGTTCTCCCCTCTGGTGTGGTGTCTCGTCCTTTCTGCTTGTTTCACTTCACATGCTCTCAGATGCACGCAAAGCAATAACGACGACCAGCTCGATATGCATTCTCAGATCTGAGCCTCTAAGGTACACTGCTTTCAATGCTTAGTAAGCAATGATTATTCCATCCATCACATTTTATTCACAGCTCAACTAGTCGCCTCCAATATCTAGTAAACAATGATTATTACCTTACATATGCCAACAAATGCCTGAAATTTTGTTGTTTATGTTCGGGCTGTTTGCGTTGGCTGTCCTTGAAAATTTGGTTCAGGCTTACCTTGTCCAACCACTTTTATCTCTTACAAATTCAGTTGAATGGCACCACATATGGTAATTTACCTGGCTTATATCACGGGCATGGATCCTATCCAGTCTACTAAATCCTGACTACTGGCTTACCACGGTCATGGTTGTTGTAGATCCATGTCTTTAGCCAAGTAATTACTGTTTTACCCTGAATTGCTTGCGCGAGAATTCGGTGTCTGCTTTCTCCATCTGATTACCTGTGAAAAGCCACCTTGATTTCAATCAAATTTTAGGATAAACTTCAAAGTTCCTATACCTCTGAGCACTTGACGATTAACAAGGGACCTTTTTCAACTTGTTCGATGTTTTTGTAGTTCCTGTCGTTATATTTTATATTTCAACGACGGCTTACTATTGCGGTGGTTATTGTTTGTTATTAACCTGTAAATTGACTTCTGAATTGGATTTTAAAATTTTGAAGTTTTACATCCAGCATCATGATAAGCTGATGATGTTTACACTTTATACGGTTAAATTGTTCACTCATTGTGGTCGATGGATCATACGCATACTGTTTCGTAAGAGTAAAAGATTAATATCGTCCGGTCTTGTTTGATTATTTTGGTATTGGAAATTGTGGACCCTGGTGATTATGTTTGACAGTGGCGGCTGGAGAGAACGATCAGGCTGTTTGCTTAGGTCCTTGAAAACGATCGATAGGCAAATTAAGGGTGAGATCAAGACTGAAAACTTTGTGGAGCGTAGTTCACTTCGCATCAACCAGTCAACATCCTGGGAAATGTTGCAGTTGACTTGCAATCGTAATTGAAGTTTCTTCCCTGCCACACAAATTGAAACTTCAGTGACGCTTAGTTCACTTCGCATCAGGTTGTCGACATCCTTGGAAATTCTGTGGATAATTGCTACTGGTGTGCGCTGCTGCAAGCTTGTAAATCTGGAAGCTGACCTTTGCAATGACAGATGCGCTTGCATGGCATGTCGCCAAGTTGCTAATAGAATACCAACATTTTGTATTTGGGGGGGATTGCACGGGGTTTTGCCGGGGTTCTCCCCTCCGGTGTGGTGTTTGTGTCTTTCCTTGGCTTCGTGCTTAATTTCAGATGCATGCAACCTGTCTGTTGGTAGATGTGCATTACTATCTTAGCCCGAAAAGGTACCTACTGTGAGATTCCTTTTTCAGTCAGCAATTTTCATTCAATCAACTTATATCTCCATTCATGTCTCTAGTACACCAGTTATATTTGAACACTGTTGATGCAAAATTTTTTGTGTGTATTGTATATATAATAATAATGAACTAAAACTGATTATGCATAGCACGATCACTTTCGAGGCACCAGGAAGCACGAGCAGATCATTTGAAAGAAGTGGCTATTTATCTTGATTGGACAAAATATGGGATAAATGTTTCCCGTGTTGTAATTTGTTCGCAGACCATCTTAGTGCTGTAGTTTGCACCCTCTATTATATTCGACTGAGTATAAGGCTGCCCCACCACAGTAGGCAGGATTCTAACCCATGTTCTTCCTTTATATTCTTTGGCAAAAAAGACTTTCTGAAAGTGGTAATTTGAGTTTTGATGTGTAATTCGTTGCATGATCGGGAGAAACAAGTTATGTATGAGGTGTTGCGGAGTTTGGCGATGGGTGGTCAATGCAAAACTGACGAAATGAAGGTTGCATAGAGGTATTTTCCTTGTGCAGATGGATATGAAGCATTCAGCATATTCTCTGGGCGATACGCATCGAGGGGAAGGTGCCTATTGATCAAGCAGTTTCATATCATCTAGAGCATTAAGCAATTGCTACTGGAATATGTTTGCTGTAAGTGCTAAAATCTGGACGTTCTTGATGCTTCTAAAGCTGAGGTTGTGATTCCACGTGGTGCACCCTTTCTCTTAGTCTTATGGTTGGTCTGAATTTATCAGGTTTACAATATATTTCAACGTTGGAAGTGTTTATAGTAACAAATTTTAGTATAGCTTCGTTGACCATACTCGTGTAGTATTTTTGCCATAATAGCTTTATCTGTTCGTAGTTTTTTTGAACCAGATAAATTACTTGTTGCGCTTACAGGAAACAACTACAGGAGTGTATTTATCAAGTTGCTGCAACATAATTGAAACTGTCTTCAAAATTTCGACCTTCTCACTTGGCTAATAAATAAATTATGGTAGCAAATAATTTTTCTTTAATAGATTCATATGCTTAACTATCTACAATAATGTTTTGTTCTGGACAGGCATCATATGATTGGTCTAACCCTCTGAGCAATGAGCACCGTCCTTTTTTTCTCTAGAACCAAACTTCTTTACCTTTTACCTAGCAAAAAAATGAAATTGTCGTTACCCTTTTGATGTAGGAAACGAACATATTACTGTGGATCCCTAGTTTTCTCGAATCTCAAAGTTGGTTTAAAATTGAAACTGTTTT